>JAOUZG010002472.1:941-13117 GCA_026289955.1 Argiope argentata | reverse complement strand
AATCCCATACAGCATTTGTATATCATTGTAAAGAGGAATTAGAAGGTACAATGTACGGACACTCATCCACCAAAGGCATCAACAAACTTAATTGCATTAATGCCAGAAGAAGCTATCAATGACATTACCAGAATCCCACGCTGTTCTCAAGCATGCATTTTAGCTACAGAATATCATACCCATCATTGGTATAGAGATATCGCTACGCATTCTACCTATGAATTTGAGATGTCACACCACGACAACCGTAGTGTCTTTTTTCCTTCGTTTTACATTATTGATGTGTTATAGTAATGTCAAACCTATTCCGTGTATAACTTTCATGAGTATCAATTAATCATTTTTATACCGAATTTATCATATGTTGCTCTTCTCCAGCGGGAATGTATTTAAATTCCACCTTAATGTCTTATAACAGTTAAATATGCAATGGTTAGTGCTCCAAAGTTAACGTAATTTCCAAGAGAACACATATTTACAAGTTGATTTCAGATCTGTTGAGTTATTTTCACCCAATCTAATATTTTGTATTAATAGTCCACCTATGCAAATATGTGGCGTATCTTTTTGTAAATCCGCGTTACAAAACAGCGTTTGAGATTCGATATTTAAAAATTCTCAGGCTAAATTGACTCAAAACTTTCATTCAAGATTCTTATTTTTATCCCCAAATTACTAGTTAGCGTTGTAAAGCAACCATAGAACTATTGTGAGATGGACCTTGTAACTTTGAGCCTCTTTCAGATGACGAGGTTGACATTTCAGTTGGTACACTCTCAACCACAAAACACACTAGAGGGGGAAGGTTTGGTCCTGATGGGATTAACGTGTAACAGACATCCTTGCACGACAGTTCTTACGTGAAGTCAGCACTCGAATCTGAAACCATACGGCCCTCAAAACGAGATCTTACCATCAGGCCTCCACCGCTGTCAAAAACCACTAGGAAGAAGGAAGAGAAAAAGCAATCAATATAACTGCTAATCTCAGCTTCCATTACTACTTTCCTACTTCCCAGCTTTAAACAACGAATTTATTTTTAAGACTTTTCCCTCATTTCCAATATTTATGAAGGCAATGGTAACAAAAACTTTATGTTATGGACCTGCTACTTTAGAAGTTTGCTGACATTATAAATTTGTATTTCGATAATATAGGTCTTTGTGTGGAAGGAGTAAGAAATCCAGTTCACGAAAAGAATAAGAAATAAAAGTATAAGAAATGCAATAAGGTAGATAAAATCCATTTTCCGTGGGAAAAAAAAGAAGCGATATTTCTAAATCCATTCGTTTCATTCATGGAAAGAGTTTCATTTGTTTTTCAGAAATTTCAAAAATTGAAATAGTTTCAACCAAATGTAAGAAAATCTACAAAATTCAGCCAATGCCCTAGCCTAAAGAGCAAGCTAGTTTTTAACAAAAAATATGGATCCTTTGCCGATATTCGAAAACCAAAACTACAATTTAGAAAAAGTAAATTATTTTTAAAGGATTTATATTAAATGTAGGGTGCCAATTCATTATTTTTAGAAATGCATAAAAGTTAATGTTTATTTTACTTAAGCAAGAGTCGCTGAACATCTCAATATATATAAATATGAAAGCTTACAACACATTACATTTCTACTGAATATGTTTTGAAACGAGTGACAAAATAGGAATAAAGTATTTATAATTTTAAAGAAATTGAAAAGAATTACCTTTTAAATTTTTTGAAGGATATAAAGTTTGGAATAAATTTCTTCTTTTTATATGAATACAAAACTTTCAAAAATAGATAAATAGCCATGTCAATGAATTATGTTTTGCTTTTTACTGGATAAATATAACGGATACACTTTAACTTTTGAAACATCAATAAAATACACATTTCATTCACATGAAAACAACCAATAAAATTCCTTGTTTAGAACCTTCCTAAATGAATAAAATTATATGAAATTTTCTGAACAAACAGTAAATATTTCTTAAAGCCTACTTAATGTCCATTGCATTATTATTCCTATTTTTATCAAAAGAAAATGCTGAATTCTGTTTATCGGTCCATAGGGTAAACTGTTTGACGAAGATATTTAATTTGGCTTACAAAACACGAATCTGTGCCTCGAAGAGATTTTTTTAAAACATTAAATAGATTTAAGAACCTGCAAGAATACGATACCAAAAAGTATTACGAAAAATAAATTTTGCACAATTTAAAATTTAAAAAAAATTTCAATGACAAATTTGATTACTGGGCCAATTTCTTTAATTTTACAAAAAATAATTTCCGACAGTAGTTACTATCACTAAAATTTAAAATGAAATATAATTGTTTCAAATGTTATAATAATTTTTAATATCTCATTTGAATTAAAACCATTTTGATCTTCTAAATTTTAAAAAAATGCTCCGTAAAAATATAAATCTGTATGATTTTACGTACAATGAATATGATGTTTTTCTTATCATTCTATGAATTTAAGCTATTGGTAAAATTCCTTCCAGCAGCAGATTGCTCTAGTGATATTTGTTAAGTATGTCTAAAGTGCTTAGGTTCTTTAACATCTAAAACTGAATATATACGGAACGAAACATTCCAAAAAGAACCATCAATTCCATGAGATACATTTAGAAAATGCAACTTTAAACATTACTATACGACTTGAGTAACGAAACGAATTTACGGAAAAAAAAGAATTTATTTGTTAAAGATTTAAACATTTTAAATATTTGTAGTTAAAAAACTAATTTTTTTCAGTATTCCTGTTGATGAAAATATGGTCTTTTATTTTACATTTAACAAGTGTAGATTGTTAGTTGTAATTTAATCATGCACTGTAGACGTTTTCAGCCTTAAATGCGGGAAAATTCTCGATTCATATACACTTATGGACAAAATTAAGAGATGGAAGACATTTTCCTACATCCCTCAGAAAATAGCACATAAAACCTGGACAGTTGGTTGCCATACAATGGCACTATGGCCTTGGCATCTCTGAGATGAGTTTACGTATTTTTGTGGGCTTTGCAAAGCCAGCAGGAAGAACAAAATTCTGCAGCGAGCTGCTGAACTCATTCCACTTTACAACACAGTAACGATTTGTATTGTGTTCTTTGAATACTCTTGTTTTTTTGTTGAATTTTCGGTGAAAATGAGTGATTACAATCGTTTAGACGAAGGAATGAGATGTAAAATTGTGGGTAGACTTGATACAGGACAGTCCCAAGCTCGGGTTGCTACGGAATTGGATGCAACTCCAAGCGGTGTTTAGAATTTCTTTAGTCAGTTTAAAAACAGTGGGGCAGTGTCCAGATGACCAGGACAAAGACGTCCGAGAGCAACAACGCCCAATGAACACCAATGTTCCTTACAGCCAAGCGACAGAGAACTTCCATAGCGACACAATTGCCTAAGGACTACGCTGCATCCGCAAGAACATTAGTTTTAAGTAAAACAGTTGCTAGGAGGCTTGGTGACAGAGGGTTGTATGCAGGGAAGCCTAATATTTGCATTCCACTCCTTCCTTCCCACAAAAGAGTGTGTACAATGGTGCAGACTGCAACAACATTGGACACAGCTTCAATGGGTTGATGTTCTCTTCACAGACGAGCCCAGATTCAGTCTGCAACCCGATTCTCGGTGAGGGAGTTTGGGACCCGATTCCAACAGTCTACCATATATTTTTTTTTGTTTTTTTTATAAAGTCCACCTATATTTATACCAAACCGTAAAGGACCTATCCGAGCCTTGGAAACGGAGGTGTGGTGTGGTGTGGTGTTTTACAATTACAGTAGCATCGTGAAAAGGGACGATTATGCTTGGAATACTGATGGTATGGGTAGGGATCATGCAAGATACCCGCAACCACTCCATGTGCTTGACACTGGCTCCGTGAATGCCCAAAGGTACAGGCAGGCAGGAGATTCTACAATCCTATATACGTCTTTTCAGGGGTTCTGTTGATCCTGAATTCCTTTTTATGGCCCATGCCCGACCATATAGGGCTGTCCTGGTTGAGAAACATCAGGAAAGCGAAGATATTCATCGAGTGGATTGGCCAGCCAAATCTCCTGACCTTAGCCCCATTGAATAGGTTTGGAATGCTCTTATAAGGCTATTGCCATATGCCAACCAGAACCATTATGGAGTTAAAAACTGTTCTGGTGGAAGAGTGGGAGGATCTTCCACCAGCACTCCTTAATTATCTTATTAACAGCCTGCATACTCGTTGTGCATGCTGTGTATCTGTCAGAGGTGACGACACAATATACCAGAGGGGGCCATATATCATACATGCTTCGCTCTCATTGCCATCTTTCATCCTCCACATTGGACTGTTGGCAATAACCTTTGCCGATGAATGACACCTTAATTTTTGCTTTGCACACATTCTTGTCATACTATAAGTTATATCCGTAACACATCTCATTTATTTTTATCCTGTAATTATGGTGATATTTGGGAAAATGCCTTTCATCTCTTAATTTTTCCAACAGTGTAGTTAAAGACGCATTCAAGCATCACATAATGTAAATTTTCTTGCTTGGATCTAAGTATAAATCTTTGAAAATATTTAATTCAAATTTTATGCTTTCTTTAAAATCATATGTACATTTCAAATTTATAGGCATTTATTAGTTTTATAGTTGGTACTCATATCTGTGTTTCTTAAAATTAATTAAAAGTGCATTTAGAGCTGATGTGGGTTAAAATAATGTATTTATAAAAATTATTTTTAATGACCTGTTTTGATGTCAATGTTTTTTATATAATCTTTTATTCCAAAACTCATTTTCTTGGGGTTTTATGGACGTTACTATATGGAAATAATTCATATCTCTCACAGAAAAAAAGCCCTCGTTAGTTTCCTACTTGGAAATGATTCTTGATGAAGTTTAGACCCTTACTGTTTTAGTTCAATTGCTGTTCAGTTAGTTCTTTATTCTACTTTAAGCAAATTTAGATTACTTCTAGTTTTGCTTATATTTCATAGTCGTATTTCACCAGTAATACAGTTTGTTTATACATAAATGAGCGAATTATAAGTTTCATGACTTTCACTTGATAACTGTCATTATGTTGTTCAGCAGCCAACTTTTCTTAGTTGCAGCACAATAACATTTCAGAAACTAATTTTTTTATTAATTCGGAAACTAGTATAATTATATAATTAAAAGATATCTAAGCAAAGTAAAATCATAGTTTGAATCAGGCCCATTCTTAGTTAATACGTTTAAAAATATGAAAATTCAAATTATTTAAATCATGCTGGGTTAAAAAAATAACTTAAATTTAGACATAATCATAAAAGTTTTGCTCTATAATTTCATACTATGCAATTCGATACACATTTCTGACAATTTATAGTACAATAGGTTAATCAGCCACAATATATTTAAGTACATTTTTATACACGAAGATTTAGTTCAAGTAGTGCATTTTTGGGCACTCCTTGTATCTTACAGTTTCATGGTTATTATGAAATACTAACTGCAGCCCAAGGAGAAATTTTTAAGTATATAAAAAATTCGGATATATAGAAAAGGCACACTTACCCTAACGTTAACGAAGACTGGTTGTGGCAAAACAACCTGCTGTGGTTGCACTGGCATGGGCGGTGGGGACAGTGCCTGTATTTGCCCCTGGGGTGGATCATCAACTTGGATCGGCTCTTCTTCATCAGCAGCCTGAATGTCAATATTATCGGCGGCTGGAGCCACTGGAGCTTCCTCCAAATCAGCTGGATTCACTTGAGCACCTTTGTCGGACTGAAAAATTACAGTGATATTCTGAATGCTAAAATATTAATCTACGGTAATGTTGACACAAAAAGAAATCAATAACAAAAGTCGAAAGCCGCAAGAAGCATCGATTTTTTTTTCAAATACCGATTCTTAAATTTTCATACCATATTCTGAGAATACGTGATTAAAAATATTTCTAAGAATCGAAATGAGCAGAGATATTATCAAGTAACTAGTTTATACGAATGAGCAGAAATAACTCAAATACCAATTATCGCATATGATTGAGAATAAAATTTCAGGAAAAGGAAAACCATATATTAAAAAATGTCTTACGGTGTTGGCACCCTTTTCTTTTATCCTTCTATGAAGGTCATTAACCTCTTCCTTCAGAGCATCATTCTGCTGTTGAAGAGAAAAAAAATTCACTTATTTCATTAATCCTACTAATCAATGAAAAGAAGTTTATGAAGCTGATGCATTGTAGAATAATTCAAATAAATATTTATATAATAAACATGGAAAGGTTATAATATTTTTTACCAACCATTATTTTTTACCAAAAAAAATCAAAAAGAATTTAATAACTGAATTATTGAAAATTTGTAAAATTCTTTATTAGAAATGTGTGACAAATTGTTTCAATTTGTTAAACAATTGTGCAATTTTTTTCAGCTGATACAAATTCCAATGATGATCGATTGTGTACCTGAATATTTTGAATATTCAGTAAAATTTCATTATTCAAATTTGAGAAAAAGTTTTTATGACCGATTTGTTACGAAAATGGCCACTCCAAGCAATATAATTAAGCGAGGTTTTCCTATAACATGCCTGACACATTTTTCCCCAAACAATGTCTACAAGTATTCCCATTTTTAACTCGGTTGAACAATATGATAAACTGCGTCGAGTGAACTTTCACTTTTTCATCAAATTCGTCATATAAAATGAATAAAATATTCTCAACTATATTCCTGACTGCTGTTATTCCTATCATTTTTTTAATTACGAGTTGCTATTTCAAGTCTTATTTGCGTTTGAAGTATTTGGTAAAGATCTGTCTTTTTACATCGACCCATACACTGAAGAAGTTTCTATTTCAAACAATCTTTACGAAACATGTTAAAGAGCAATCCTCACTTTTAGGGTCATAATTTTCTGGGGGATTTAATATTTCTCACTGCTAAAGGAAATATGTTTTCTTTGTTTTTTTTCCATAACTTATGAATAACTATTCTTCCAGTTATAAAATTTTAAAACACCTTTCGACTTGTTTTCGGCCAGTTGACTACAATCAATTTTAATTTCATTATAATTTATACCTAAATTGTATGCACATGACTTCTAGACGTTATTGATAATATGCATCTCAAATGCTTATAAAATCTAGGAAATATATAAAAACTAATTTGATAAGACAAAATTACAGATCGGTAAAGTGGATACATTTCGATCAAAGAGTTTTGCTGAAACTTTTTTGGATTATATTTAATTTCAACCGAAAATTGTAATTTAAAGTCGACTCCGAAGAAGAATTACGATTTTTGTACATGAAATAGTTTTTCTTCCTTTACTCTTAAAGGAATTGGTGTTTTGAACAAATTGAATATTACAAAGTGAAATCATCAGCTAATCTCATTTATTAAACTGCATATATATTTTTTGAAATAGGCAAAAAGAAAGGTTTATTTACATTGAAATTATTATCATATATATTGCTTATTTGAGAAACCTAGTAGGAAACTGAAAAGCATTTTCTTTTTCAAAAATTGTAAAATTTGTCCCAAATTGAGGAATCAAATTTTTTTTTGAATATTTTATGTACAGATATGTAAAGTACGATATCATGGTAAGAAAGGGGGGAACTTGTTTATAGTGCCAATTATATTCATCCTACTCAGTAGAAATTTCCTGATATTGTATTTTAAAAATTTAAATTAAAATTTTTCAGTAAAGTTCGAAAATTACGTTGCAAAAGAAAGGAAATAAAATATTTCACCGCATTAGGAAGATTAACTTATCAAACCATTTTGTTGTATTTCATGTGGAATAACAATAAAGATGTTTTAAAACTAGATGCTAATATAAACTTAAATACATAACAAAATACTATCATTTAATTGTTTTAAAAAGCTTTTTCTTGAACGGGTGAAGTTTTTTTTATTTACCCGAAAAAAATTCACATCAACAACGAAGAAAGCTTTCGATATCAAATGAAGTTATGTATACACACGTGCAGGGCAATTATTTAATATTTTCGAAAATGTATCAAACTTTAGAAGGTTCGTAAATGCAAATGATTTGGTAGCATCAACAACAGCTCTTGGTTATTTCGCACACTCGTAAAGTAATACAATGAAATCATAAAATCGAGTTACCTCTTGGATCTGCTCAATGAAGGCATCTTTTTCTCTATTCGACTCTTTGAGAGCCCGAATTTCCCTCTCCATTTCCGCCATCCTTTCAACCAGCCTCAAATGCGCCTGAAATCAAGAGAGGAATCATTTAAAAAAATGTATTAAATAAAGTAAAATTCAAAGAACTGAATGAATATAGGTTTATAGAAAAATATTTCTAAATAATGAATTTACTGTTTAAGAATTAATGATTTTAGTGAAATCAGGAATACTTTGTTTAAGGGATAGCATTTGAAGCAATATTCCAATTTTATCATACGACTTTTGTAAAAGGTGAAATTTTAAATATTTCCTATCTCGAGGAGAAATATTCTAAGAAAATTTTGCCTCGAGTTTGTCCCTTTTTTAAACACTTCCTAACAAAAGCAAATGGCCCCAATTTTGTGTAATTTGATACATACAATAATGGAGGTATTTGGCCGAAAACAGAAGCTACAGTTTTGAAATAGTTTAAAATTCTTTCAACGTACAAAATTAAAAAAAAATCTGATTTGTGGAATTAATGCAATTTTAAGCTTTCTAGATAAATCTACATTGACGATGGTAAGTCATTCCACTAATATTTTGGTTTAATTTATAAGCAGTATTCTAAATTAAGCGTATGGCAAATTTCAAATCGATATTTAGTATTTAAGTATGTTCTATAAAATAAATTTTCCCCTTAAAATCAAAATTAGAGAAAATGAATTTAAAGGTTTATTTTTCATTAATCTTCAGATGAAAAGTATTTTTCTTCAAATTCCTTGCGATGTTCTTTTATTGCTTATTTTATTGTGAACTTTCTGTTCATCAGAATATTTCGATACTTCAGTTTTTAGTTTGAAAATATTATCAATTAATGTTTATAGTAATTTAAATTATTTCCAAATTTGTCGGAAGTCACAGAATTACGGAAAACGATAGTTTGTTTCAGAATTCTCAATTTGCAGTTATATCAAAAATTAAGGAGATTCTTCATGAAAATATTCTGTGATATTCTATAATTTGAAAATGAATTCATGACACAAGACCATGGAGCTGAGATACAAAAACGGAGAGATACTCGCTGGTTTCTTATCGGAATAAGCGTACCCAACATGAGTCATGTGACCCGTGGCGAATCATAATGCTAGAATAATTTTTTAGCGCTATATCGCAAAATGGTGTATAATCATTTGCTTTCCAGCATTAGATCCGGTATAAAATTTCAAGAAATTATTTTCTTTTGCTGTTGTTTTTTCTTTCAGTTCATTGCCTTCGAAGACAATGGTTTCTAGATAATAATATCAGTAGCTGTGATTTTTTTATTTCAATCTTACATTTTTTTTACTTTGATTTTCTGCACAAATTAAAAGTGATTTTCATGTAAATATATTAATTCTTTCCCTTAACTAAAAGTGTCTTAGTTTTTACATTACCAGTCAAATACTTTTCAAACAATGTCCCAATTAGAAAAATATTTAAACATTAAAAAAGTGACCAGTTTCTCAAAATACTGTGTACACGCATATAACAATACTATTCATGCTATTACAGATGGAAATTATAGAATATCCATCTATATATTACTTCTTTTGCAATTTTGTTTTTTTTTATTATAGCAAACATTTTTTTTAAATATTAAAACTGTATGGAAAGCATTTTTATCGGCGATTATTTTTTTATTCTTTGTATTAAAACTAAATACCTGTGAAAATTTCTTAAATATTTGAATCAAAAAGTTGCTTATAAAAATATTACAGATTAAGGATTTTCTTTTTCTAAAATAAGTAATTATCATAAGTCTTAATATTTACTTTTAAGACTGTTTATTTTGGTAGTTTAGTGAATGGAGCTCTAAAACAGTTTGTTAAAAAGAAGTTGAACAAATATTGTTGATCCAACATAGTCAAATATTTTCATAGAGACGCAAATCTAATTTTAGATAATTAATTTCAATAAAATCAATAGCTTTGATTATCCCGTCAACATGACAGCCCCTCGCGAAAAGGCACCAATCTTGACGAAAAGTGTCAAAGGATTGTCATCAATATAGTATTTATTACATTTTTGTGATATTATCGGGTTTTGCAAAAACGGTCGACGGATTTGCACACCTAAACAAAATTTTCAAATTATTTAATAATTCCACATATATTCTTAAATATTCGTTTTATGAATTTTTCAATAAGTACCATATTTATTTTCATTAAAAATAAAGATCGCAGTTCCTGTCCAAAAGATATTTATTAAAACAGCATCATTCATGATACAATTCGAGTATTTATGGTAAAGAAAGGCACTTCTGGATGGAAATAGTAAAGAACTTTATTTGCCTTAAAATAATTACACAATTATTAATCGACCAATAAAATTTGTTTAGACTTGTACTGGCAAGAAAAAAAAAATAACTCCAAGCTTGTAGCTAAAAGTGTGCAATACATTCGAGATAAAATAAAGCGAGTAGCAACATATAATGCATTTATACCTGTTTAAATAAAACTTAATAACAACTTAACTAAATTAAATACAATAATTAAACTAAACTATTAGGTATAAATGAGTTATAACATCACAATCGCCGAGTAATCCAAATTACATTCAAGTGGATATAAATATCATATGTTTATTCTACATAACTGTAAAAAGATACAGGACTCTGAAGATTTTTCTTTGCATCTTATGGCACAGCAAAAATAAAACATGGCTTAAATGAGCAATTAAATGTAATAGTTAAAAGCGAGAAGTAATCTGCAATTGAAATATAATAAACGAAGAATGCGGTTACAGTGAATACAAATTCTAATTACAGGTCTCATGATTTATTTTGTCCAACACTAGAATAGAATTGAAATCTCTCTTCTCCAAGGAATAGACAGAATTTAGACAAAACATAACAAAGCGTATTTATAGTAGTGTTTACAATTCATTTTTCAGGTATTCAGTTTTATTTAAATGTCTAATTTCTATTTATAGATGTATAATTGTTTTTATGTTAAAAATAGGAATATAGATCTTAAATATAGTACAGACGATCAAAATTGAATTTTTAACACTATCGCATATCTTGAAAACTTCGATTTGATTTGTGTTTGGACTATGCAACAGGTTCCTAAATTTATAGACGTGAAGATAAATTATCATCAGAAGATATTAAATTGATATTAAAAAATATGGAACAATGATAAAAGATGATACATTAGATTTTCAAGCTGGATTAGTTTATTAACATTTCCTATAAAACAAAAGTGGTTTTAATTCATTTGTATAAAAATTGATGAAGTAAGCAAGTATTCCTTTTGCATAAAGGAATTTAATTAAACTGACGAAGCATTGAATCTACTAATAAGTGTTCAGTGTCTTCATTAATTGAGACGCAGCCTGAATTTTCTATTTCCGAGATTTTTTCATAATTCAGAGATATTTTAGAACTCATTTACAGAGTTAAATACCTGGATGATATAATCTATTTTTTTTAAATGCAATTCTATATTTCCAAACTTTGTTTTCGTCATTTGTTCAAGTTTCTTAGCATTCAGGTCATAAAGTCTCGAAGGGAAAAAAGATTTGACTAAATTTTAGCTAAAAATCTATATGTATCAAGCTTCATCTTTCCTTTGAGAAATAAAAATATATGTCAGCCGAATTGAATTAACCTACCAGAGAATATCACTGAAATCTGAACCAACAAAAACTATTCTTAAAAACACAAGCATTGCAATGATATAGAAACATATGAGTTAACGTCTTGAAAACATTTGGCTATAACTGGATTACTGTGATTATTTTCAGATATTTAGAATGGAATAACACGAAACGCATCTTTATCAACAAAGCTAGATGATGCAGATAGTAATTGTCTTCATCTTGGTATTAAAAAAAGTAGGAAAATAAATTCCGGAGGGAACGGGTAAGTTAAATAAAATTGTGAGCTACCAATTTCGGAAATTTATAGATTTCAGAAAAGCTGGAATGTTTTGGATGCGTGTTGTGTTTATAAGTAGATAAAATATCCTTGAATATATATATATATATATATATATATATATATATATATATATATATATATATA
>JAOUZG010002457.1:8101-18548 GCA_026289955.1 Argiope argentata | reverse complement strand
ATATATATATATATATATATATATATATATATATATATATATATATTGCAAATGGAATGGCTCGAAATGTTATATTCTAAACTTATAGCCTATAAACATGTCTTAAAAATATTTTATAATGAAAATAAAATTTATAATGTTATGATTTAAAATGAGATAGTTTATCCCGATTTAAAAAAAACTGTGTACCTGGAACATCATTACAGAGCCAAATATCAAATTTGCTGAATATTTTTTATTGATAATAAAAAAATCTTCTCAACGCGAAATTAATAATATTGGACATTGCTACCTAAAAAAAAAATGAAGTTAATCGATTTTGTTGGGTCCGAAATTCTAACTATTATAGATTTTAAATTTTAACTATGGTCAATTCTTTAACTACTATAGATAAGACTATTTCATTCTGAGAATTTGTTATTGATTGAGAGCATTTGGAAAAAAGTAAGCAATTTAGCACAAAAATTGCAAAGCTTTCTCAAATATTAAATACACACACACACACACACACATATATATATATATATATATATATATATATATATATATATATATATATATACATGAATCAAAAATACTAATTTAAATACGTCGTGCCTTTTGTTCGGGCACTCATGTATGTATGAATAATTCTCAGCTGTCTTATGAGTACAAATATTTCCACACTAAATTTATTATTTTCAAAAGAAATCGTTTTGAAGAAAGACTGAAATTAATTTTTAAATTAAATAAACTTCAATTTTGGAGAACTGATGCCTTCTTAAATGATATAGATGAAAATAAAAAAATTAAAATCAATTTTCTTCAAAACATGTCAATTTTTTCTATAAGAATTAAGATTTAAAATGTGAAGGCATTAGAAAAGTATTATTTAATCTTAAGATTTCGGGAACCGAAATTCGGAAAAGTTACTTTGGAAGCGGGCATTCAGTGAAGAAAGATAACAACTATTTTCCCCTTCCCCGTGGTGTTAATTGGTCATGTGTCCTCTCCGTTTTAACCAGGTTGCTTTTTTGCGGTTTTACTGCTTCCGGCCCTCTAGAAAAAGCTTTTTATCGCAGTTTTTGTTTTCTTTTTCTGGAACCTTTTTTTACTAATTGCGAATGAAAGAGTAATGAATTAAATTTTATGTTATTAAATAACTTGTAACTCAAATGAATGCGTCATAGTTATTTAGCACATAAACAAATTGTTGTCAATTTTTCAATCATATTTGTGATTAAATAATTTTTTCAAGCCTTACTGAAGCTGTTAATTTAATTCTTATAAAGTTTCTTCTGACTCATTTATCTTTATTAAATTCAACAATTTATATATCATGTATAAATGTCGTACTTCATTTTTCTTTGAAAATATTTTCATTTCTTTGCACAAAACACATATAACAATCCTTTGCTATTTTGTAAATTAAATATATCTGCAAAATAGCAGGCGATTTTCTGCTATTTTGTAGATTTGAATTTTTTAAATATCAATATATTGAGCTTATAAAATCGGATATAATTTTTATTTCTAACATATTTCGGACGGTTTTTAATATAAATTACTAGTAACATTTCTTTGTTCTACTGTCGCTTCTTATAATTTATAGTGATTTTTTTCCGAGAATTTCAATTACTCATAACAATGTCATATTTCTGAAAAGTACACTTTATTTTTTAAACAATCAATAGCCTATTTAAAACGAATTTTTAATACATAAAAATTTATTAATTTGTAGGTAATCACCAGATTAAAGAAGGTTAATTTAAACAAAGTAAATTATATATGGTTTACTTAGAATTTGATGTATAAGATTTCATTGCAATAAAGTTATATTAAAAAGTAGTTATCATTTTTTTAAAAAAAAATCTTTAATAAATAAGGATAGAATTCTAAACGATCAGCATTTGTTATTAACTACAAATATTTTTGCAAGCAGATTATTTAGATTATCTTTCAGAAATGTTTAAAATTAAATCTAGAATTCCTGCCATTTTTACGCGATCACTTAATTTATTTGGTTTCAGTACAAATATTTCTGGAAAAATTTAAATGCCTAGTAACTTTTCAGTTCTAGTAACTTTCATTAAAATGAAGGAATAAAGATTTTAATATTTATATAAAATATAAAATAATCATTATATAAAATATAATGACGATTCGAAAAAAACCCAATCCGAGGTTCAATTTATTTTTTCTGCACTGTGACGAATTTGGATCAAGGATGTAACAAGTTATCTAGTGCACCGATAATCGTCACAAAACCATTCCATCAAAAATGAAATTTCAAATAATTCTTGATTAAAACATTTATCATTTGAATAAAATTATAAACGCATATTAGAATAAAATTTTATTAAGTTAACAGCAAACTTATTCGTGAGCTCTTATCAGTGTTACTTACAAAATGTCGCCAAAGAAGGGTCCACAAAACTCACTAGCGCCAACAGTGATTATAACTACAGCTGGACAAAACCTCCTGACCTTAAGGGGTGTAGCACAAAGGGAAAAGGAATTTTTAGAGGCAATTACGGTTCGCTGGAAATTCAAATGGGGGAACGAAATCCAAACTCGTTGCTAGTACAACAGTTGTAACTACCCGTAAGAAAAGGTAAAGAAGTTTTTTCTAAAGCACTTGTACCGCTCGTAAGCTAGAGGTTAAAATGAAATTTCATTCAGATAATTTTCCATTGGTTTTTCAAAGTGTGTTAAATATGAAACATAGTAATGTTCAAAACTCCTATTGATTAAAATTGGTGCGTGGGTAAAAGGTTTACTGAAAATTAGCAAATGTTTTGTGATTGGGAGGTCTGTCCTTCATTCACCCTCTTCGTGGGTTTACTTCTCATTTTACTTCCTTTTATGATTC
Source organism: Argiope argentata (assembly GCA_026289955.1). NCBI lineage: Eukaryota > Metazoa > Arthropoda > Arachnida > Araneae > Araneidae > Argiope > Argiope argentata. The sequence continues at coordinate 15,697 of JAOUZG010002457.1, read as the reverse complement.
CATTTCCGGGAAAAACTATCTGAAAAAGAGGATCAATAACTTTCTTTTAAATAGGCAATAACCTAACGCATGCGGAGATTTGAATAGGTTTTTTTCTGTGCGACTCTTTCTGATATTTGCGGTTTTATTTTATGTTCGGCTTATTGTATCTTTAAAAACTGTAGTTTTAAATAAAAAAAACAATTGTTATGAGAATAATTTTATTTTATAATTTACTAAATTTGAAATTGATAATTTTTAAGAATCTCTTTTTTAAACCTCTGGTGAATATATTTGATTCATTAATCTTGATTGTGATTATTGTAAATTTCAATTCAAAATGTTCTCAAAACATAATTTACCTGGCTTAATGTCAAAGAAATAAATGAAGTTAAAATAAGTCGCAGGAGACTATGCGATTGTATGCAAAAAAGAAAGTTCATAAAATATTCGGAAAATGTGTTTAAATGACATTTGGATGGACACTAGGGATTTTTTAACTGATTTAAAATTAATTCCTGGCAATGATATTAATTATTGAACTTGTCACTTATTGTATAATACCATTTGTTATAATTTGAATTTTAATGCATTTTTACATCTTATAAGTCTTACTTAGTTATTACTTAATTGTAAAATCAAATTATTTTCTTCTTTATTTTTATGAACACAAAAGAATATATGCATTCACTTAATGATAATGCATTTGGAAATTTAACCCATAGAAAAATTGTAAAAATGTTAAAAACCCAAGCCCTTCTACGGTAAACTTGTAGAATAGTGTAGTAGAATAAAACTATTAATATGAAAAAAAATTTTAAAAAAATTTATTTCGTAAAAACCTTATTTTTCTGGAGCTTACGAGTAGCAAACTTTGTATTGGAGACATTTTACTAAGAAGAAATGCGTATGATAATGGCAGGGTAAATAATTAATATTTTTATTAATTAAAGGTTATAATGTATTTTAACACTCTTTTTTTCGATACTATGAAATCAGACCAGTTTTAGCTATTCTTAAAAATACAGACGCAGCAAAATAAGAAATAAATTCATCCCATACAAAAATTACGCAAATATGTACATTTTTTTGTTTTAGGTAATAAATCTTTCACCATAATTTTGAGAAATAATTTTACCATTATATGAAATAAAAATGTTTTAATAGGTTTAAATTTTTTTTAAAAAAATACAAAAGATCGGACACATTTAATTTATGACAGCTAGAACCTCATCAAAGAAAAAATTATAAATATATTATTTAAGCAAGTTTTATGCAGTGTTATTCAGCGTTTTATGCAGTGTTATTTCCAATTCCCACACAGAATGGCTACGTTTTGAAATTATAAGGTAATTTTAATTTTTCTTAGAAATAGAAAAAAAAAGAATGATCTATTCTCACAAAGCGGAAATACGACGCAATAAGCAACAGTGACGCTTTTCCCAGGTGGCTGGAATTAATTTTCCTCTACTGTCCAGAAGGGGAAAACAATATCTTTACTAAATTTGTGACATTTAAAAGTAGTAAATGTAGCAAATATTAAACAATGTAGGAAATGGAGAAATTTAATTTAAAAAAATCCCCTTTCAGAGCATTGGATAAATATGTTACTTCATTCTTTCTTTAAAATTATATTTAAAACAATCATTTCAGAAAAAAAATAAGGCTATATCTTTTTTTTAAATATTTTTTTAGGAATACAAAAAGCCGATAAAATGAATATAAAATTAGATATGCTTAGAATAATCCATTCATCTAATGATTATTTCTAATTCTATACAAGAGAGGAATGATTTCCTTTATAACGATCTTTGAAATCACATCCATAAAACTATGCATTTTGTATGAGAAATATTTACACGAAAGCTTTCTTCTTTTTTTTTTTCAAAATATGTTTAACAAAAATGAATATAAAACCTCTTATTCGTATAATGCGTAAAAAATAACCTACTTAAAAATTATTAATATAAAATTAATTAAGCCCCAGTTAATGCACCATGAAACCTCATGATAAACACTAAACAATGCTTCGTTGTCAAAAACAGCAAAAAATGAGATAGAATGATCAAAAACTGCAATTTGAAATTTAAGTAAATTAATCGCAATATTGTGTTGATTTTTCAGTAATGTTAATTTTACCTTGGACCACTGAAAAATGTATTGAATAATAATAAAAAAATGTATTCGTAATTCTTAAAAATTAATACACGATAGTCTTATTTTTTTTAATGAATGTGCCAAAAAGACATTGAAGAAACCAGTCGAATTCAATTTCATGCACGATAGTAATGTAAAATCTTAAAGTTGGCTGTGGGGAAATGTGTTGTAAGTGAAAGAGGAATAAAAAAAATCGTGGATTCCTTTCAATTTAAAATCGCAAATTGTCACAATTCCCCGTATTGACAATATGCTATCTCAAAATGGTTTGAGCCAACAGCTTTCAAAGAAAAGAAGGGTATCGGGTGATCCTTGACCCCCCCGGGGGAGGAAAGGAAATCCTAGAAACACAAAGCATTCTCCCCGTGTGTCCTCAGGGTTCCGTCTCCTTAACGGGAATAAAGATAAAAGGAGAAATCTGTGAATGGATTGAAAAGTGACCGCACTTGTTATTCTCGGAATAATCGTAACACTGAAATGCATATCACTGAAATCTATCGGAACAGCGACTTCTCACTTTTCAGTGAAGTCACTGCAAAGTTATAAATCACAGCGGGCCTCACACTGATAGTGACCTTGACTTTCGAATATTCGCATTTAACAATGCGCTATCCGATAAGTCATTTTCAACTGCCTGTAACATGAGTTCCTGAGACGGTACAATCTTGTTTCCTTTTCTGGCGCCATCTATTGGTAGAATTTAGAACTAATGTAAACATTTTAAAGAAATGACATTTATTTTTAATTCAACTTTTTTAGAATAATCCAATAAATAATTAAATAAATATTGTTAAAAAAATTTAAAAAGTAAGCTGAAATAAATAAATTAATTCAAACACGTGTTTCTTACATTAGTAAATTAATTATTAATTATAATTAATAAATTTTAAATTTAATTATTATTAATAAATTTTAAATTTAATTATTATTAATAAATTTTAAATTTAATTATTATTAATAAATATTAAATTTAATTATTATTAATAAATTTTAAATTAAATTATAATTAATAATTTTTAATTAATAATATGATTGAAATAACAGATATTTGGAACAAATATTTAAAAATAGCAATAGCAAAATTATTTGTTACTCAAAAAAAGGTGGATTATGCATCTCTAAATTATAGCGACCTTGACTTTCCAAAATTCGCATTTGACAATCCGCCATCCTATGAAGATCATTGTTATAGACTGTGGAATGAGTCGTAAGCGTCTCTGGACGGCCAGACATGAGTCCTCAATGGCCATTCAAGTTTATTTACTTAGCTGGCGCCATTTATTGCTAACATTTTGAAATAAAGCGAAAATTTTAAAGAAACGACGTTCATTTTTAACTAAGCTTTTTCAGAAAATACTTTACTCCAATAAATAAATTAAATAAATAGTATTGAAAAAGAATTTTAAAAAAGCTGAAATGGACAATTAATTCGATCACGTGTTTCTCGCATTAGTGAATTAATTATTAATTATAATTAATAAATTTTAAATTTAATAATAAATAATAATTTTCTGTTAATAATATGATTGAAATAACGGATATTTGGAACAAATATTTAAAAATAGCAATTGCAAAATAATTTGTTATTAAAAAAAAGGTGGATTATGCATCTCAACTTGGATCACGATAGAAAGGAACAATCGATACGATCTGTCCAATGGAAGCCCTTCAAGCCGATTACAGTTATGCGTTGGGAAAGTTCCTTATCAACTGATGCTCTTTTTTACCTCTGATGTATTTTTCATGCTCATGAGAAGATGAGTAAATTCGCTTCTATGCACAAATTACGTGAGTTAATAATATTCTAAATTTATCTCACTAAGCAACTACTTTTTTTAAATGAATTTCCTTGTTTCAACGTTGTTTTATCTTCATTTCTGAAAAAAAATCATAAGTAGAAATTATAAAACTCAGGCATTAATTACTCCTCTTTCGTAAATTCCAAATGTTTTTTTTTTAATTTTTATTGCTGATCGAGAAAAAGATAAAGAAAAGTTTATTAATTGTAATAAAAGTTACAGATATAAAACAAATATATTAAAATAAAATATTTAAAAAATGGGGTTCTCTCTTACAATCGATTATTTTAAAAGCACAGTGAGTATGGGTTGAAAATGCAGACAAAGAATAAATTTGTACGTCTTTTTAAATGATACAAGATCACTCTTTTCCTTCCTTCTCCAAAGTTTCTAAAATCACTTTTTATTTTTTAAGAATTTAATCTTTATATAAGCAATTTGAATTAATACACTCACTTCCAAAAGTTAACAACGGAGAGGAAAATGCTAATTTCCGGAAGTCAATCAGAATTGATGAGTATGCAATTCTCTGCAGAGGTAGATGGGAGTATGCAAATATGTTAGGTAACAGCCAGTCGTGCTTTCATGTGAAGAAATATGCAAAAGGGTCGGTTTTATAAGAAGACAGTTTTATGAAGGGTTACAGAAGTTGAATATAGGTGCCGATAGAAGGTGTTTAAAACTTTCATACAATGTATTTTCAAGACATACGTGTTTATCTGACTTCCAGAAGACGAATAGAAGATTCTGAGCACTGGCGTGCTGTGGGGCGCATTTAAGCAGGACAGTCGATAACGGATGTTGCTCTTTTCTCGGCGTTTATCATTCTATAATTTCGCGCAAGACCGGCATGGCCTGGTTGATAAAGCGTTGGACTCGTACTCCTTAGGTAACGAGTTCGAAACTCACCAGCCAAAATATTCCCCAAGTGTATGACGACTGACGCTCGTTAAATCTCTTCGTGGTCACAAATGCCTCCATATCGAGAGTAATATCACTGGGGTACTGGGTTTGAGGTGATCATTCTCTGTTGCAGGTCTAAATTACGATCTGAGATGAATGAAGGATTTTGCATGAACGAAGTCCGCCCCCAAAAAGGGTTGTAACAGGTGACTAGATAGATACGTACTCTTGGTCCTATATGGCGCTACTTGTAATACAAAGAGAAGCCTTTCTTAGGATTAAAATCTGCTGATCGTATCAGCGGAAGCCTTGATTTCAGTGTCTCGCATAAAAAAAGAATTTCAATTAAAAAAATTTCGAATGACGAATATTTTACGAGCGGTTATGTCCTGTGATCATTACTTTTCTAAGAGGGGTGCGATTCAAATCCTTGATACGATCGTACTGGTGATGTTTCGAATTCAGATCTTGGATCACGATAGAAAGTAACAAACAATCCGATCAGCCCAACGGAAGTTCTGAAACAAGAGTTCATTTATTCATGGGGAAAGTCTTTTATCCACCGGTGCACTATCCAGGAACAGATCTCCCACAAATAGTTTGGACGGTGGGTCCTATTGATCACACGCGGATAGCTACCTATTTCAGAAAGAGTCAGGTCTTCAGCTCTACCCTGTCCTATCGCATGATAACGACTAGAGTAGAGTTATCTTCGGCTCGACTCATTGTAAGAGTACGATAATATTTTCGCACTGAATTCGCCACAGAAAAATATTTATCTGTGCTTTTAAACAAGTTTCAGCAGTTATTCAACGCTCCAAACAAATTTCATATGCGATATACTTAACTGGATATGAGCAACAAAACTGCTAAATTTTCATCATTGAAACTATTTTTGATATTTGCATAATTCAATTTTCTGCTCCTCTTTAGTATGAAAATTCCGCTACTCTGATTGATTGTCTAATTTAAAAAAAACACACATTTATGACTGGTTTTCAAGTTTTTTTTTTCAAAATAAGGGGAATATATTAAATAAATTGCAAATGATAAATTTCTTTTCTTGGAATTTTAAAAATATCTTGAGGAAAAGGCAAAACATTCATCCAAATGTAAAAGATTTATAACAGAAAGTCTGAAGGGTGGTATTACGCATGCATCAATACTTTTGTTTAGATAACATCAATATTATGGTTGGATATGGGCTAATGAAGAAAGCACTTCGTCAACTAAGATTTTGTGGTTTTCAGAAATTATAGGGAAATAAATTGTTAGTTGTCAGTATTTATCTTAAAATAATGTTCGTCTTTAAAATATTTATTTATTCTTTTTACTAAAAACGGATTTTTTTTTAAAAAAAATTTATTATTGAAATGAAGTTAAATAAACTACCAAAATAACATAAAATTACTTCAGCTTCCTTCCTCCCTTCAATTTATTTCTTATTTGTGTGTGTGTGTGTTTGTGTCTTTAGAGAAACATTATTAAATAGGTGATATAGGTTCTCTATAGAAGTGCTGTCAACATTTGGTTTACTAATTTTGTTTTGCTTTTTTTGTACTTAACTTCTGAACATTTGGTAACTTTTCTATTTTAATTTCTATTACTTACATTTATTTAATCAAGAGCTGTAAATTCTGCACTCCATAAATCCATAACACTGAGTCACTCAACATTTTGGACTCGTCCGCTGAAAATGATCCTTTAATAATACAGGCTAAGTCAAACTTTAATAAACTTCTTCAAGAGTGGCAAACTGATTAACGAGCTCATTATTTGTATTGACGAAAGACATGAAGCTATTAATGCAATTGTGTGCAACAAAGATGCTGGGTCTAAAACCCTTCGACTGAGCCCATTTCTTATTCAATGTCCTATTAAACAGCAAAAGAATAAGCGCAGCAATATTTTGAGTTTAAAATTTACAACTCAAGGAAAAATATTTTTCACAACATCGGATGTGGCTTGCTCTGGTTAAATTTGAAGCTCAGAAAAAATTCTTCACATCGCCGTTTAGGATCGGTGTCATTTGAGAAAATGTGACCGACATATTCTTAATTTTTGACATACCCACTCAAACCCCGCTGGGAGAACTGACCGAGCAAATAATCCACAATAACGATGTCGAAATCGTTCAGATGTTGAAGGTTTATCAAATTCAACTCGAACAGAAACCTTCGTCCCAATACTCTGCACCTATTAAGCTGCATAGGTTCAAATTTAGTTTACGAAACAAAAAGTCCAGAAATTTATAGACAAATCACGTCAACGACTGAAATGCCAGAGCTTCATGCTTCCAACAAGAATATGCACCAAACAGATCTGCCGTATATGTGGGAAAACACATGATAGCCAATGAAATAGCCCCGAAGAGTGCATAAATTGCCAAAGTCCGTACCCGGCGACATTGAAATCTTGTTCCCACTAGAACAGGGTACGACAAAAGTTAGAATGTAAGTGCCGAAACCGTCTAAAAACTGGGAAAGCCAGGAGCCCATTTCATCGGTCGTAAAAATCAAGTTATTCTAACGTCGTCAAATTAAACATCTGTAATTGAAGTCGAGGACACTTGAATAAAAAAAATTAAAGCTATAGTTTAAAAAAATCACAAAAAAATTAGAATAACAAACAAATATGCTTAACGAAATCTTTAAAAAAATGGTTGAAAACTTACTGCAAAGCATGTTTAATCAAGAAGATTTAAGTAAATATCCTTGTAGGAAAAAGAAAGCAACGAAAGTCAAACTACGGGCATTCC
>JAOUZG010002455.1:243-25802 GCA_026289955.1 Argiope argentata | reverse complement strand
GGTGCAACTGAACCGATCATTGACTGGAAATGGTTATGTTCAGCTGCTTGCAGATCACTTGCAGCCATTCATGGACTTCACGTACCCACACAACGATGGGATTTTTATGGGTGACAATGCGCCATGTCACCGGGCCAGAACTGTTCGCGATTGGTTTGAAGAACATTCCGGACAATTCCAGCGCATGATCTGGCCACCTAGATTGCCCGATATGAATTCCATCGAGCATTTATGGGACATCATCGAAATGTCCGTTCGTGCCCAAACTCCTGCACCATCCACACTTTCACAATTATGGACGTCTATACAGACAGCATGGCTCAATATTCCTGCAGAGGACTTCCAACGACTTGTGGACTCCATGACACGTCGAGTTGTTGCACTTCGCCGTGCAAAAGGAGGACCGACACGATATTAATAGTCATCCCATGACTTTTGTCGCTTCAGTGTATAATGAATTATTATTATTTGTTAAAAGCAGATAGCAGAGTCGTGGCCGAAATCATGGAGAACACAGGTTGAATTTTTTAATATGTTTTTTTCCACTACGGGAAGCACGCGTTATGTACAAGCAAAAACGACTAACACAACATAGAACGACACAAAACGGAATGATGAAGGAACTGATTAAATTTGTATCCCTCTAAATACCTTTAGGGGTATTTAACGCATTACAATCACATGTACAGCTCATGCAAGAGAATCATAGGGCTCTTTTAATGGAATTTGTTGGTTAATTTCTGTTCCTACACTTCGAATGAGGGAAAGTAGCCAGCGTTTAGCTGATTCAGCAATTTTACAAAGCTTCTGTTGAATTAAATAACTAGAACAATTGGAATGGGTCAGGAAATAAGAGAATATTTTAGAATGAATTTACAATGGCTAACTTATATTGAAAATTAAGAAATGAATTTAAATTGAGAAATTGAGAGTTTAAAATGTCATTACACACACACACACACACACACAGATATATATATATATATATATATATATATATATATATATACTACACTGTACTCTTTTAAATATGAATGATTTTTTTCACCCTAAAAGAATATTTTAGAGACTAGTGTTATTGTACCAATTTTAAATTATTAAATGTTTATGTCTCTCTACAGAGCTTTTTTGTCACTATATATAGTATTCAAATAATACAAAATCTAAGTAAGCAAAAAAAAGGTACTGCCGTCTCTACTTTTTTTGTAGGTATGTAGGCAGTTATAATTATCCTAAAAATCCTTTAGAACAGTTATAATTATTCTTTCACTAAATTTAATACTCTTCCTCATTCGTCTTGAATGCATGTATTCAATCTTCCTTAATAATATAAATTATACCACGTCTATTATAATTTCATTAAGAGTACACAAATTAAGAAGCATCATATCTGTAATTATGTACTATAACTACTGACCCCAGCAATTGAAAATACTAATTTAATAATAAATTCATTTTAGTTTTGGAAACTATACGATGGCTATTATGAAACGACTTATTAAATTCAAATCATGATCAAACTATATGAATGACAGATTGTCCTTTTATCTCTTGTTTGCTCGCAGCAATAGAAAGATATTTAACTCAAGACAGATTTCGGATCAGGTATATGGCAAATCCTTCGTGCAATTGAATACTGAATTTGCAATCCAAAATTACAAAAAAAGGAAAAAAAACAGATTTAAAACAATTATAAGACTATCGGAATATGAATTCGTCAATGTATCGAGAATCAGGTAATTGGCGGACATTCGTGCCAAGTTGTAACTTTTTTGTTGGTGGTAAGTCGCCAAATGTGACAACCATCTTTACCATTTTCTAATAACCCAAAAAGAGGAAAATTCATGCTCCAAAAGCTGTAAATCTCAATTTTCTGCCCATTCATTTTGTAGCTTCAAAAACCTCAAATCAATACATTACCATGCTCACATAATTAAAAAAACATAACATTTTTGAATTACAGATTACTTAAACTTTTAAATTACAAATTCGATTTCTATTTTTAAATGATTTTTGAAGATAAATTTCCAAATGTGACAGCCTATTGCATTATTTTTTTAATAACCCGAAAAGCGAAAAATTGGTGGCTCAAAAGCGATAAGTCTCCAATTTGTTGCCTATGCAATTTGAGACTTTAAAAAAACTCAAACCAAAACGACATCATATTATAACATGATAAAATCTAAAGAATACTCAATTATTTCACTGGAATAAAATTATGTACATGAGTATGTTGAAATCTCAAGCAAAATCTGTATTAACTTTTTGAAAGCGTTTATGAAATTAAATTCCCTAAATTTTTATAAATCACATCCCCTCAGTTTTTAATCCTTCGCACTCCGATGGTGCCTCTGACTCACCATTCAAGATTGTGGATTTTGACGTCTTATTTATTTATTTTTTCAAATTTACTTGTTAAAAACGCCTACATAATGGTTAAGAAATGCAGATTTATTTTTTAGGGAAATTCGACTTTAAAGAATTATGTACACTCATTTTTCATAGCAACAAACAAATCTTTGTATTAGGTGAATAATTTGTCTTCTAATTATTTTTCTGAGGGCAAAGGGTTAAATGTTAAGAATATGTAAAACTTTTAATTAATATAATAAGTGGAAAAATAGTAATTAAAGGAAATTTAAGATCCTTTGTATTCTAAAACAATAAACGCTACAAAATTTAAATTCAAATTAATATTAATTCTTTAATAATTGAAGATTTCATTTACAAATCTAAGAAAATTAACTTACCTTAGAAAACATGATGCAAATTGCTTGAACACAATTACTCTAATACCGAAATGCGAATTTTAAAGTCTTTATACTTCCAGATTCTGGAGAAATATTGTTATTAATAACTTACAAAGGGAATTATTTCTCTTACCAATGAAACGAGACAGACAGAAAAACAAAATCGCAACGAACACATAAGTTGCTGTTACCATTTATGATCGTCGTTTAGCAGACATCCTTGAAAGTTAAAAGGCAAGGAAAATGTAACTTTCTTTTCGTTCTATTAAGCCTATCGTGATGGAAAATAACTAAAAAATGCTACTTAATATACTTACTTTCGATTGTCATGGTTTTATTTGTGTTTATGCATTCTTTATTAATGTTTTGGTGTGTAAAAGAGAAGAATTTCGAATGGTTTTATTTAATGCAAGAGTTAAATGTTATAAGTAATAGGACGATTTTCTAAAAAAATCTTTACATTTTCAGTTAAATATTTTGAAATGGAATTCTTTTGAAATACAAATAAATCCATTGAAACGCGGACGAATATTTTGAGGAATATAATTATATCTATCGAAAAGAAAATAAGTCTTTTGAAATGTACTTATTTCTCTATAACATTCAACTTTATTTATATACTTCTGTATTTTTACTAATAATAAAGGAGGTTGTATACGTGTTTGTGTCTTTGGACGTGTGTTAATGTCCCACAGGGAAATTCCTTTTACTGGAGCAAAACAATTTACTCAGTTTATACTTTGCAGTTATAATTTAAAATGTTTTTTTAATTTTAATATAATTTAATAAAAACAGAAAAAAGATTAAAATGAAATCTTCTATGCATATTTCAATGTACCATGTCAGAGCATCATTTCTTGAACGGCCAAGCACCACTTGCTCGTGCAAGTTAAGTTATATTTTTATTCATATTAATGGTTTCATTGAATGAGTCAGTTTAGTATTGCAAACGATCCAAAAAACTTTGTCTCGCATTTATTGTTTAAAAAGAATATCGCATTTTCCTATTTATCTCCTTTTGTATAATCACGCGCTCAAAATGACATTTTTCTAGGTTTTACTTGCTGTAGTCATTAAATTATTTTTTAATCAGTTTTTGTAAATGCGATGGCAACAAGTTATTAAAAGATTAATTGATTTTTAGAGATGCTCATGTAGATAATAACATTTTTGTTTTTCACCTACAGGTTTTGTTGACGCCACAAAACCTCATCCCAAAAACAACATCGTGTTCTGACATAATAATTAAAATATAAATTAATTAAAGTATGAAATATAGATTAATTAAAAATAACTAAACTTAGTTAAAACAACTAAAGCAACTTTCCACCTTTTTCCGCAACAATTCATAAAAATGCAGAGTTGTGCGGAACTAAATTTTACACTCTTTAAAAATTGTAAAAATTGTCTCTTTAATTATGCCAATTTAGTTGAATACATTTTTCCTGCGTATTTCAATTTTCTAAAAATTTTGTATAATTTAATAAAATTATTTAATTTGATTTTTAAACTGGAATTCTATATATTTCATTTGCTTCATCAAATAGCTAATACCAAAATTTTCATTTATCACTGAAAGTTAAAGTTCAGTTTTCTTATATAAATGTCCCATCGTAAAGCAACACTAGGCCTGTTTTGGGATTGACCTCATAATGTTAAACCGCGGTTACCTGACGAGGTTGATACCAAAAAAAATCAGCTTTTAATAACGCGTTACCATTACATTTATAAAAGATCTGATTTAAAAAATAAGTTAATGAGTACAGCAAATAAAACCTAGAAAAATGTCATTTTGAGCACGCGATTATATGAAATGAAATAAACAGGAAATGTAATATTTTTTAAAAAGCAATCAATGCGCGACAAAGTTTTTTTTTTATCGTTTGCAATATTAAAGTGACTCATTCGATGAAACAATAGAAATGAATAAAAATATAATTTAACTTGCACGAGCACGTGGTGCTCGGCCGTTCAAGAAATGATGTTCTGACATGACATATTGAAATATGCCCAGCAGATTTCATTTTAATCTCTTTTTTTTCTGGCTATAAATATGCTTCAAAAAATTTAGAAATCTTAAGTTTTGTATTCTTTTTGGTTCTAAGGAATTTTATTCAGCAAAATATTCTTGACAATTCATCTTTAACAAATAAATGAAGATTTCGATCTTCTACTATAAAGTCTGGTCGATTTGTGAAGTTCTAAATAGAATAGTTTGGAATAATCAACATTTTCATAATTTTAGGAAAATCAGTCTCTTAAAACGCTGGGAGCTGATTAGAGTATCATATTTGAGACGGTCGATGAAATGGTCTAAAATCATCCGTTTTCTATTAATAATGATATTTAAATTATTATAAATTAGTCAATTTCAGTGATTGATTTTGTTCATTTCAGTGCAAAACTTTTTATTAAAATTAAGTGTCTCAAGAATATTTTGTTAAATATGACCTATACTACTATTATAAATGTGAAAGTTTGCATGGATGGATGATGGGGTTGAATCACGTCTGAAACGGCAGAAGAAAATTAGATAATATTTAGCGCAGAGATAGATTATAGTCTACAGAAAAACATAGGCTAATTTTTATTCCGGTTAATTTAGTGGTTAATTTTTTTATTAATTAAAAACTAATATTTCCGCCCAAAAATTAATAAAAATCTGAAAACATCTGTCTGATCTTTTTGAATCGCTCATTTTTATTTTTCTATTTCCGGTATTCTTTTAATACAGGGTGTCCAAAAAGTTCCCGTACTGGTGATTTGTGAATTTATTTTACAAAAACAACAGGTTTAAAAATAATTATTTTTATGCCAATGATAAAAAGTACTTTTAACATAACTAAGGAAAAAATACTGAACTTGCATTTATAATAAATGTTCAAAATGTCCATCCCATTTCTTGGAGACAAATTTGAATTCGTTTGCGCATGTTTTTCGAAACGCGTTTTATCATGCTAGGAGTGATTTCTTGCATCCTTTGGGTAATTGCGATGTTCAAATCATCTATTGTTTGAGGATCACCTTCATAAACTTTGTCCTTTAAATATCCCGACAGAAAAAAGTCCGGGATGGTCAGATCAGGGGATCGAGGTGGTCAAAGATTTTTTGAGATAAGTCAATCGCCTAAAAAAGCTTCAAGCATGTCCATGGTTTCATGGATCGTATGGCAAAATTTAATATATTTGAAAAAAAAGTCATGGACAACGATTTTTTAAATTTGGAGTACGGGAACTATTTGGACACCCGGTATTATCTAATCTAATGGAATTCTTTGTGATTTATTGTCGGATTTCCCGACAGAAAACCTTTTTCATCAGAACAAAAAAATATTTTAAAAAATCTAACAGGTTTTTTTTTGTTTCTGTTTTTCATTTTAATATTACTTTACTATTCTAAAGGAAGGTTTATTAATTTTTTTTCTTACGCTATTAATTCGATATTTCCTTTTTATTTCTGTTGATTTATTTTTCTTGCTGTACATATTCCTTTTGCCTATTTTCATCATTTTCGATTAAATTTTTAAAATTGCCTTAATAGTTTCAAGTACATAGCTTTTAAGTAGTTTTTTTCTCCTGCATTAATGATGTTAGACGTAACATGTTTTCTATCTGTTATTTCAAAGGATTCTGTTTATTTTCGTATTGTATGATAAATTTAAAATTAAACATTATTAATTAATTGATCTTTCAATTCCTTCTGGAGTGCTTTCGAATAAAAATAAAATATATGAATTGAAATTAAAATTTTCTAATTTGCATTGCGTTACCCCAATTGTTGCTTAAAATTTAAGTCTTTGCGTTGCTCCAATTGACGTTGAAAATTTATGCATGCATACGGTTTTGATAATATTTTGCATTGTGATTAGCTCTCGCATGTGCACGTCAACATTTCCAGGCCTACGAAGTCGCGGGTAAGAGCTAATTTAAAGATAAAGATAAAAATTAGTAATTTATCAGAGCATTTGTTGCTTAAGTTATGGAAGGATATATATAATAAATCTTGTTTACTTTAAATAAAGCTCACTTACTGAATTAATAATGCAAATATTGTGATTTTTGCATTTATTTTTCAAAAGCACGTTTATTTTTTGTATTTTACATACATTTTATATTTATCTCATTTCATACATACACGCTGTAAGTTGCGCTTTTCTAAATTTAATTTCTAGTAACAATTAATTTATTTTCTAATTTGAACTTTCATCAATATGATGGCAACACAATAATAAAAGTTAATTTTTTTCCCATGTACGCGATATATGCTCATGCAGATTAAATTTTAATTTTTTCTGAGAAATAAATTGTTAAAATAATAATTAAATTATTTTAAAAAAACATTAAAAATTAAAATTTAATTTATAGATTAAAATATTAGTATTCATTATAAAGAATGTTTTTTAACTTTAACTTGATGTAAAAATCTTTTTAATGCTTTAATATTTGTGTTGTTGTGTTGTGACTAATGGCACTTGCCGTGAACAAGCCTCCACTGATGCGATCAGTAGATTTTAAACCTAAGAAATGCGTCTCTTTTCTTTGCAAGTTAATATTTGTTAAAGTTATAGCGAAATTCGGTTACTTTTTAATTTATTAAAATTCTAATGGAAAATTCAGAAAAAAAATCGTTCCAGGTTCACTTTTCCGACCTTCAAGATATACATGTGCCAGATCTAAGAATTGTAGATTAAACGGTCTGTACAGCACCAACATACATACACACACATATTGAAATTTATTATTAATACTATCCGCCTTTGGAGACCAACCGATTCATCAAAATATTCAATAAAATATTTTATATTTGGTCTCAAAATAGGTTTTGCAGAAAAATATTTTTAAGCTTCAAATTTTGATAAGCATATAATTATCTTATTATGTAGACCTTAAAGCATTCTGTTCATTGTACTACGGATCTCTGTCTAATTTTCTATCAGTGCTGGTAAAATTCAACTCTAATTTAAAATGGAAACACTGTAATTCCAATTAATATAAAAACATTTTTTACAGAAACCAAGCACTTCTTTATAAAAATGTGAGAACTGAAAGCAGAACGTCAACACAGAACACACAAACATTCAGTTTCATTATAAGTAGAGATAGATATACAAATATTGCTCATTTAAAGTTTTAAAAGACATTTTTATCTTTATTTTATTCAGAGCATCATTTGCATTTGAAACAGATAATAACCTCAATTCATATCAAGTATCAATCGAAAAAAATTCCTATACACAGTTCTGAATTGTCGGTTGAAAATAAAAAAGTAATAAAAGGAAACTCGATTTCATAAATACAGATTAAGTCATTAATCAATCCGCTGAAGAAAGCGTTGATATCTTACTACAATGAAACATAAACGCGAAGATAATTATCATCACAGCGATAACATCTCATGTTACTTCACAGTAAATTCACATCAGTCTTCTCAAGGTCTTCTCAAGGTATGTAAATAATTTGTGTAAATGACTCTTACACGAGTGTGATTATTTTATGTTAGTAATTCGTGTAATACAGGAAACCAGTTTCTCTTACCGTTCGACATAAGAAGGTCGTTCACATTGTTTTGAAAAGCGAAAGTAATGTTTTGAATGAAACGGAAAGTGAACCGATTGCTTCTTGTTTTTCGCTTTTTAGTAGAATATGCTAATACTGAATTGTTGATCCTTTAGATATGTAATGTAATGACTGCGTTAATTTCTTTTTATATCTTCGGTTAAAAAATTAGGTCGTATGTTTACGAATAAATAAAGAAATTTTCATTAAAAAGTTTAGTTTTATTTTCTACGTAATTCAATATTATATAATAAAGTACGTAATTCTACGTAAATTTCTACGTAATTCAATAATATTGTATTATAAAGTTGGTCGTGATAGCCTGGTTGGTAGAGCGTTGAACTCGTACTCCTTAGGTTACGGGTTCGAAACTCACCGGTCAAAGAATCCCCGAGTGTGGGGCTGCTGGCACTCGTTAAATCTGTCGTAGTCACAAAGTCCTCCATGTCGAGAGAAATATCACTGGGGGTACTGGGTCAGAGGTGATCGTTCTCTATTCCTGGTCTAACTTACGGTCTGAGATGAATGAATGAATTTGCATGAATGTCCACCCCCTAAAAAAGGATTGTGACGTGTGTGTAGCTAAGTCATACTCTTGGCTCTAGATGGCGCTACTTGTAAAGCATATCTCCAGCTTAAAATCTGCTGGGCTTGTCCATGGCAAGTTCCATAAGTAACAACAACATATTATAAAATTTTCTAAAATGCTTTCTTTAAAGTACGTGACTTCATTCGACAAAAGACTTTTTAAAAAGATGCTTTCTTTAAGTCTTTAAATCTCTTTTCTTGCATCTTTACATTAAATTGATTGAAAAACCACCAATAAAACAAAAAAGCATATAAATTAAAAATCATACGTTTTTTTTTTTTTTAAATTGAAAGGATTTTTTTTTCTCAAAGAACTAAGATGTAAAAATCACCAAATTTTATTAATCAAAATTTTTCAAATAAGAAATATGTTACCTGGTTCACAAACTAAAAAATGTATTTTTATCCAGCATTTAATTATTGGAGTTCGACTAACAAATAACATAAAAAAATTCTCTTTTCTCGATTATAAAGCATTAAAACAACTTTAAGAATCATTGTAAATAAAATTCTATGTTATAAAACTTCTTAAAAAGTTTTCTTTAAAGGTCATGACTTCATTCTGCAAAAAAAAAACACTTTATCAAATTTAAATAAAAAATACGCTTTAGATTTTAATTTATCGAGCTTTTAAAGAAAATTTTATGCAAATTTAGAATTTGGATAAGAGAATGTTAAAAATGTAAAATAACATTGGAAAGTTAAAATGCGAATATAAAAATCAGAGTATTTCTCAAAAGAAGTGAACTCAGAAATAAATTCAAACCTCCTTTATAAAAAGAAATCGGAAATTATTAGTATAGAATTTAAAAAAATTTGTCACCAAAAATATCAAAAAATAAACTTTTTAAGCTATAAATGAGGGCAGCCTGGAGCTCTTTCTATCACATTACCTATAGTATTATTGAATCTATCTATAGAATTTGAAATAAAATCGAATAACTATAAATAAAATAGTGAATTGGTTAATTATTTGAATACTGTGAAAGAAAAAGAAGAGAAAAGAAAGAAAGAATTATTTTATATTACTAGCTTTGTTGCTTATATTTAATCTCTAATTTCCCTAATTTTTTTATCATGTGAAAACATGATGTTACTTTGGGAATGAGTTTTACCAAAATTCTGAAAAATGAGTGAAAAATAAGAACAACCGTAAGCAAAAAATAGATTTTATTTGTACGAGCATCTGAAAAAAATCAGCTTTTAATAACGTGATGCCATTGCATTTACAAAAACTCTGATTAAAAAAACAAGTTCATGACTACAGCAAATAAAACCTAGAAAAATGTCATTTTGAGCACGCGATTATACGAAATGAAATAAATAGCAAATGGGATATTTTTTAACAATGAGTACGAGACAAAGTGTTTTAGGTCGTTTGCAATTCTAAAGTGACCCATTCGATGAAACGATTAAAATGCATAAAAAATATAATTTAACTTGCACGAGCAATTGGTGCTTGGCCGTTCAAGAAATTGTGTTCTGACATGATGCATTGAAATAGGCATAGCAGATTTAATTTTAATCTTTCTATTAATTTTATGAAAATATATTTAAATTTTATTAATCCATTATATTTCTAGAAGCCGACGTCATTGTTTGAATACAATTTTATTGGAGATTTCTGCTTTTTTTAAAAAAAATTCTTTATCTTTTGTACATTTATAATAGAATATTTTTTAAAGTTTTTAGATTTTGTTCAGATTTTTTTAAAAATATATTTGGAAATTCGGTATTATATTCGAAATGCATGATTTCCAGCGCCGTCTGAAATGATAGGGAAAGTTGAACATATCCGTGCTGATACTAAGTCCTGATTTCGATTTTTACCTTTAGCAATTCGGTCAGGATTTTTTTATGGATGAGAATAAAGCTAAACATGAAAAAGAATGAATTATCATATCGTAACTTTCGTGTTTTATTTGCATTTTTTATACTGGACTGCAACGAAGATCAAAGAGAAATTTTTAATTTGTATTATTTTTATAATATGTCGTTGTTGCTGTTATGCACTTGTCATAGACAAGCCCACTGAAGAAGACAGCGATTTAAGCTAAGTTTTGCTCAGTATTTTCTGAGGCTAAAGGCCTCTAAGCACCACCCGAGGCCAGAATTCTGAATTATAGCTAATATGAAGCACTCACACAATCGTTTGCACAACCTTTTTTTACAGAAGGGCTCTGTCACACATCTCACAAATTGAACGCAGGGGGGAGAACGACCATGCCCAACGTGTAACTCGACCAGAGACACCCAAATCACAAGGAAGGAGCTCTACCCCTAAGTCAGGACATAGACAAAAAAATAGAGATTTAAGCTAAGTTTGTGCAGTAGCTTCTTAGGGTAAAGGTGCCTGAGCCATCAAGGACAGAAGTCTAACTCCTATCTTATCTGAAGATGACATTTACACACTCACTTGAGCAGCCCCTTTTCACTGAGAGACTCTTTCACATCCCTCACAAATAGAACATAGGGCCACCCCTATTCCAGGACGCCATCTCAAGCTCAGCTCATTCATCATATTCTCCCTTCTCTGCAAAGAAACAAAAGACAGCGAGAGAGAGAGAATATCACGATAGAGAACGGGAGAAAATGAAGAGAAATATATTTTATATGCATCTCTAAGATAAATTCCATAATAAAAACAAATACTTTAATTAGTAAATGTATAATTTTTAACCTTCTATTTAATTATTGTAATGATCCTATTGCAATGACAAATATTTAAATTTTTACCATCTATATTAAATGTATCTCTAATTTCAAAAAATAATTCTTTCAATTTTTTACTTCTATGCCCGGCATTGCATACATTGAATACATTCATGTTTAACATTTTTACTATAAAAAATGGTTCATAAATAAAATACTATTAATTATAGACCTTTTTTGTTTAAAATATGTTTTAATTAAAAGGAAAACATCATTTGAGCCAGACTTCTATTAAAATTTTTAACCCTTTCGGGACTTGAGACCTCTATCCTAGATACAAGCACGGGACGAAGCTAATCTAAAGGAATCATCCCACAGGACGAGGGCTTTGCGTCTCCTAACTTTAAAAGAAATCACAAAACATAAAGTTTAAGTCCTAACATCGTCATTTTTTTCTACCTTTTTAGATTATTAGTTTATTCACAATTTGAACTTCATTCCTCCCACACAATTCGCATTTTCTTGCCATAATAAATTGAAACCAAGGCTTTCCGTAATAAAAGTACGATAAAAGTAAGAGAAGAACGCGAAATGTATCCGAGATTTGCAAAATAAACAGAAGTGACGGTAAAACGCAAAAAGACTAGTTGTGGTTACATAGCAATAACAACAAAAAAAGAAAAAGATAAGAAAAAGAAGAAAAGAATTCAGAGTGAGATAAGAAACGCAAATTAGAATGAAATGGGACGTTTATTATTCTTACCCCCTCCCTCCTCCCCCGCAATAGTTGATGAGTAAGATGCCAAAGGCTGAATATGAGCTAACAGTATGTCAGGATTTTAAAACTATAGTCAATTCAAAAGTAATGGACACATGGCGCCATCTAGTGACGTTTAAAAACTGTTCCAGTTTAAAATGTATGTATTTATTACCGTCTCAGTTTTCGATTTCCAGAAATGCATGGGTGTGACTCCCGGCTTCGAAAGATGACAACTAGTGTTGCAGATATGACGCATCCGTCGTGAAAGGGTTAATAGCAATTTTCTGTATATAATTTATTAAAATTTGCTGCATAAATCAGGTTTTTTTCCATACATATTGAAATATAAAAAAATTCTAATGAATGTTTGGAGATAGTTAAATAAATAAATATTTCAACATTATTAAAAAAAAACCAAACCAATTTTGTTACTGATAAAAATTGTTATGCTATGCTTTTAAATTTTTCTTTTGTTGTTCCTTTAGAATTCTGCTAATTTATTCTGTCAATAGTTCTTTAAAGGTGCTATATTAAAAAATTGAGGGGAAAAAGATTATTGTAGCAAATTGAGTATAAAATTAAACTTGAAAACCTATTAGAATAAGAGAATAATGGAAAATATATGTCACTGAAAAGTTATTTTTATTAATTTGATTTATTTTAATATGTTGTAAAAATAGATTTTGTGAAATATTTTTAGAAAATAACATGGGAAGACTAAATTTACTGTAACTAACCGAAATTATAATTATCGTTTGGGCTTCGAAACTTTAATGACGATTTTTTATTCCTTTCTAAGACCACTTCAACGAAAGTTTTTCCGAGATATATAAAGGATGAAAATATAGTTTTGTATAAAGAATAAGAAATTTTATCGAGAATATTTTTTATTTATTCATATTTTTTTTTATTTCTTTTAAATTAAAAAATATTTACCGAAAAATATTTAAACTAAAATAGAAGTATAAAAAATACTAATAAAATCAGAATAATTCGGAAGCTACCATTGCCTGACAACAGATTATCTTTAAATATCTTCAATTCATAATTTTTGCTAAATACTTGCTTATTGCCCGACAAGAGATTTTCTTTAAGTATCTTTATTTCAAACTTTTCGCTAAATAATTGTCTATTGCCTGGAAACAGATTATCTTTAAATATCTTTATTTTAAAATTTTTGCTAAATAATTTTCTATTTCCTGACAACAAATTATATTTAAATATCTTTATTTTAAAATTTTGTGAAACCATTCAATTATTTATTAAATTCAAGGAAATTTTTACATAAAAATGAAATGAAAAAAAATTGAAATGATATAAATTGGAATTTTAAGCTGACACAAAATTAATATTATTCAAAGTCAAGAAACTGAAACTAGAAAGTTCGTAGCATTTTCTTATTAGATGAATATTCCATTAATTTTTTATATAAGAAAGTTTATTTTCCTTTTAAGTAAAGATCAAAGTGTAAATGAATTTGTTCAAGTTTTTAAAAAGAGATACATACAAAATCATAATGATTTTAATTTACCTTGTCATCTTACTTAATAATATGATCTTCCTAGCTGAAACTTTATTCATTGACATTTTGTTTGTAGAATAATTTATAACTATTTTAAGCAAGCGACATATTGCTACGTTAAAACTTCTTCATATTTTATTCTCTTTATGAGTCAGTAATTCAGTACAAGTAAAATAAAAGATTGAAATGAAATCTGCTACGCATATTTCAATGTATCATGTCAGAACATCATTTCTTGAACGGCCAAGCACCAAGTGCTCATGCCAGTTTAATTATATTTTTATTCCTTTTAATGGTTTAATTGAATGAGTCACCTTAGTATTGAAAACGATCCAGGAAAACTTTGTCTCGCATTTATTGTTTAAAAAAATATTGCATTTCCCATTTATTTCATTTCATATAATAACATGCTCAAAATGACATTTTTCTAGGTTTTATCTGCTGTAGTAGTTAATTTATTTTTTAACCAGAGCTTTTGTCAATGCAATGGCAGCAAGTTATTTAAAGCTGATTTTTTGAGATGCTTGTGCAGATAATAATTATTATTTTTTCGTCTACGGATTTGACGCCAAAAGCCTCATCCCAAAATCATCGTGTTCTGATATGATAATGATAATATAGATAACTGTTTTTCTTTGATCTTAAGTTTTTAGGGAATATTTTGAGAAATATTCGCATTGCATCATTCTTAAATAAATGCCTAACAAAAATGTTTGTGAAACTTTCATATTGTATCATGAAGAAACGGAAAGGACGTAGGACGTTCAACGCAAGGGACGTAGTTCTTCATCAGACGTGATTTGCGTCATAAATGAGTTAATTAGCCTTCTAAATAGGCCTAGGGTGGAGTAATCAATAAGTCTGGTCGAAACGAAACCAGTTGGAAAAGCCAGCGATATCGAACGAATGCGGTACTATATCCAGTTTCCAATGTCATTTGGTCAATGGATAAAGGAATCCCCATCAATGATTTTCGAAAATTAATTTTAATTTGTTGACAACAAAATGGCTTTGTGTCTCAAAATTTGTAAAAGCCTGCGTCTTTTCACCTTAAAATTTATATAAAAACCGAAGCACTCAGAAATGAAAGCATTCGTACATCCAGTTGCAAACAATCAACTACTGAAAATGTTCGCTAAGGTAAGATTAAATTTTTTTTGTTGTTTCGTGAGAAATGTTTTTGAACGTGAATTAATTCATTAAAAAAGTATCCTTTAGTTTGTTGTAATCAACAATTAATAATTAGTTTTCAAAATAATAAAATGCTTATTTGAATTTGAAGTAATTTAGGTAAACTATAAAGAACTTTAATGCCAGTAGAAAAGAAATATTTACTTACAATGACAAAAGTAAATTGGTTTGTTTTGAGATTTTCAAATAAAATTGCATATAACATTTAGATTTTTTTCGAAAATGTAAAAATTGTAATTTTATTTAATTGTGTATGAATTCTTATTCAAGAATTCAAAATTTCAATTAGATTTTGAAAAGGAATTATCATGAGTTATACCGGATTAATTATAACATTAACTTATTCATACCAACAAATTAACTTATTCATATCAACAAACTTTTGCACTCTCGCGCTCATATATATATCTATCGAATCACTTTTACTTATGTAAATTTAACTTATTCATATCAACGAACTTTTGCACTCTGGCGCTCATGTATGTATCTATAGAATCACTACTTTTACTTCTGTAAATTTAACTTATTCATATCAACAAACTTTTGTACTGTCGTGCTCATCTATAGAATCACTACTTTTACTTATGTAAATTTAACTTATTCATATCAACAAACTTTTACACTCTCGTGCTCATGTATATATCTAAAGAATCACTACGTTTACTTATGTTTGATTAAGTTAAAAATAATATTCTTGTATATCGTAAATATGAGCGAGGGGAAGTAATTTTGGTACATCGTTTATAAATATATGATACTCACAAAAACAATTCCATTTGCATAAAACTTTCATAACATTATCAAATATAAAGAAAAGCAGAATTCTAATCATAAAACCAAATTATCTTCAAATCTGATCATTTCAAGTCAAAGAATATCTTCATCATAATTGGTCGATTTTAAAGCGAAAAACTTTCAAAGATCATATGAACAATTTAGAATAATAAATTTCATGGAAACCGATAATTAATGTTAATACTTTATAAAATTAAGGAAAGAATAGAAAAATTTGAAGAATATATCATTCATAAAAAATAATCATTCTTTATGTTATTAATTAAATAAATAAAGATTAAATGCTAATGAATAATTTTTAATTTAGGTCCTTATCATCTGCGCTGCTTTAGCAGCAGTTCAAGCTTCTTTCATCGCTTCTATTGGATATGGTGCTCCTGTTCTTGCTGCCGGTCCCTTGGGAATCAGAAAAGGTTTGATTGCCACTCCTGAGGTGGCAACAGTATCATCTCAGAAATCAGTCATCAACCATGTAGCACCAGCCGCTCGTGTTGCCGTTGCTCCAGCTCCTATTGGTCTGGCCAGTCACGGAATCCTCGCCAATGGACTTCCTGGTAGACACGGGATTGCTGCTGCTCCACTGGCTGTTGGTGCTGGAATTTATGGTACCCCCGTAGGTCTTGGAGTTGGAAGCATTGGTCTCGGGCATGGTGCTGTTGTGTCATCCCAGAAATCCGTCATCAACCATGTAGCTCCAGCTGCTCCCGTTGCTGTTGCAGCTGCTCCTGTCGCTCTTGCTGGTCATGGAATCCATGGAAACGGCCTCCTTCTCAATGGAATCGTAGGTGGACATGGAATTGCTGCTGCTCCACTAGCCACTAGATATGGTCTTATCGATGCTCCCGTTGCTCTCGGTCATGGTAGCGCAGTTTCATCCCAGAAATCAGTCATTAACCATGTAGCTCCAGCTGCTCCCGTCGCTCTTGCTAGTCATAGAATCTATGGAAATGGCCTCCTTGCCAACGGATTCGTAGGTGGACAAGGAATTGCAGCTGCTCCTCTTGCCGTCGGTCACGGTCTTCTCGGTGCCCCAGTTGCTCTCGGTCATGGAACCGCAGTTTCATCTCAGAAATCAGTCATTAACCATGTAGCTCCAGCTGCTCCCGTTGCTCTTGCTAGTCATGGAATCTATGGAAATGGCCTCCTTGCCAACGGAATCGTTGGTGGACATGGAATTGCTGCTGCTCCTCTTGCCGTCAGTCACGGTCTTCTCGGTGCCCCAGTTGCTCTCGGTCATGGAACTGCAGTATCATCTCAGAAATCAGTCATTAGTCATGTAGCCCCTGCAGCTCGTGCCACAGTAGCTGCTTCTCCTGTTGCTCTAGGTCACAGTGGAATTCTCAACAATGGTCTCATTGGTGGACATGGAATTGTCAACAACGGTTTCGTCGCTGGAGCTCCCTTTGGATTCGCCGGACATGGAATTTCTGCTCATCCCTTGTCCATTGGTAGCAGCATCCACGGTCCTCCAGTTGCAGTTGGGTTTGAAAAAACCCTCTTGTGAGTCACTAGTCGCCAAAAATAATGATCAATGAAATTGAATCGTCACTGTTTATCCTGAATAGTTATCATTGTTTTGAATGTGTCTGTTGAATCAACTATTTATTGTGAACCTTATCTTAAAAGTGGGCTTAAGTAACTTTTTATTGCTTAAAGAAAAAGTGCTTTAAAGCTCAAGTTATCAAATAAGAAAGCACAATTCATTACAAATATCAATTACGTATATTGATTTTTTTAATGAGAATCATATTCGTTATTTTAATGTTCATGCATCTCATTTTATTCGTTATAAGAAATAAATAAAAAATCTTTACAAGTTTGTTAATTATTTCTTTCTATCCTTCTTTATATTCAGTCTAAAAATGAAATAATCTAGTGTTATAGAAGAAATAGGCAAAAATTGCATTAAAAAATAATGTATTAATATCTTTCCTGAAACAATTTAACTAATCATAATAAATTTAATAGTAAAAGAATTGAAGATTAAACTTTTTTATGAATTACCTCTATTTTTTATTAACTTAAATTTATTTTAGAAATATATTTTCTATTTACAAATAAATATATTGTAATCATAATAGCTATTCATAATATTTTATTTAATTGCATTAAATCCAGATTGACTCGCTAGAATCGTTATTCAATCATTTAAATTAATACAAAAGCATTGATTTTCTATGACATCAAAAAATAATTAAAAATATTTTTATTAAATCATTTAATCTGGAGCAAGACAAATTTTCCTTCTTATTCTTTCTACGAACGTTTAAAACCACATATTTTTACTAATTTTATTTCACTTCCTATATAGTTAGCTTTTAACTAAAAAAGCTCAAATAATATTTGATTGAAAAAAATCTTAAAAGAAATAAATTTAATATGCAAGATATAAAAATATTGAATTTTTAAATATGATTAAAATACTGAAGAATTATTTAACAAAAATTAAATAATCGAATGCAAAATGTGCCTCATATTATTTATTCAGTGAGCCAACTGCAACTCAAACAGGACAACAGTTATTTGAGAATCCGAAAAAAAAATTAAATATTCAAGAATAATATTCTGAAATTTAATTGATATTTGATTTAATTTCAAAAATCCGACTACGCAACTTCTGTAAATCACCTAAATGGAGAGAATTAAATTTAATTTATAATAACGCAAGATATAATAAGTTTGAGATCTTGTATTTGACAATAATTTTAAATTTCGCAATGAAAGTGAAATCATTCGCAAGGTACGTTCATAGAATTTTTTTTCGGGGTAGGATATCTCTTTCATAAGCATGCCCATGTTAGTTCTGAAGCTCTAATTTGTCAAAGCATTTATCAATCTAGGGGAGAGACGAGAATCATATTTAAAAATTTCGAATCAAAAATCTTTTATTTTGAGAAAGGCTATAGAGATATTAGGAAGCAAAAATATTTGGGTTAACTTCAATGCAAGTTTTTAAAAAAAGTACATTCATAATGCTGCAGGTTCGGAAAACTATA
The DNA here is from genome assembly GCA_026289955.1 of Argiope argentata. Classification (NCBI taxonomy): domain Eukaryota; kingdom Metazoa; phylum Arthropoda; class Arachnida; order Araneae; family Araneidae; genus Argiope; species Argiope argentata. The sequence goes on along the minus strand of JAOUZG010002455.1, from coordinate 6,993 downwards.
CAACAATATCAAATAATGATCTTCACAGATGAAAACATCGCAGAAATCAGATCAAAGTAAAAGATTATTTAAAAATTTGAAAACATATGTTAAACGTTTATAACTGTAGCAAGGATTAAATGCATCGAAAAGGTCAGCTATGTGTTATAAAAAAATTCAATACAAAAAAAATTAGGATGGTGCTATTATCATAAAATTTGATAAAATAATAGAAAATACTCTCATAAATATACACCATAATAAAATTTGATATTGAGACAATGAAAGTTACAAATACGTTCTGGAGGTTTTACCAAAGTCTAATTTTAATTGCTCTATCATAAAAAGAATTTAACAGAAAAAAATTGCAGTTTAATATGTCTAGATATGTCCCCATCTTTTATTCCATGAATTCATTATATTTGCCATCGTTAAATAAATAGTATTTTAAAAAAACATAAAAGTATATTTTAGATTCATATAATTGAAGAGTTTTCTGCAAAAGGATGTGCTTTTGCTTCTTATGACATTTGCCATTGTCAAACTCGCTGAGGTAGTCAGCGATTTAAGCCTAATCAGTTTCTCTTGTCTTGCAGTAGCTCCAACTAGGGCCAAGAGTATGACTTTTGCTACTCACTCACCACATTCGCTTGCACAGCCCCTTTTAATAGGGGAGAACATTCACACACCTTACAGATAGAACATAAATTAACAACCACGCCTGAACAGGAGCTCGAACATGGGTTACGAGGACAACGCACTACCTTCATGCCAGGACGCCGGCACTAAAAGGATGCATCTCCAACTTAGGGCAATTCGGAATTAAATGTGGCTATCATGTGTTAAAATAAAAAAAAAACGTGTTCGTTTGCCTGAAATATATAGTTCCAATCGTTAGTTCGTGCATTACTCAAGCAATGGAGCTGTGTGTCTCATTAGTTTGTTGCAATATAGTGGTAGCGTCTAGTGCTACTACATTTCACCCTCCCCCCCACAACCAACGATTGCGCTTTCGGAAACACTGAAAAACGCACGAGGAAAGCAGAAAAAAAATTTCTATCGCGTGAGTATACTGGTATCATAGAGGAGTGAAAATTTTGTTGCCACAAAAGTTAATCCAAGGTATAATTTTCAACTTCCTTCCTATTCCAGTGCAATCCTTTGGTTACAACGTTAGTACTTTCTGGCACAGAGCTAGCACGTCTTCCTCGTGTTCTGGGAGTCCCGGGTTCGAGTCCCGGTTCGGGCATGGTTGTTCTCCTGTGTGCTATCTGTGAGATGTGTGACTGTGCCCCCCTGTAAAAAGGGGCTGTGCAAGCGAATGTGGCGAGTGTGTAGCTAAGTCGTACTCTTGACCCTAGTTGGCGCTACTTAAAAAAACAGGAGACGCTCCTTTCGGCTTAAATCTGCTGCTGTATCAGCGAGGGGCTTTTCCATAGGCAAGTGTCATAAGTAACAACAACAAAGTTAGCTAAATTTGCAATTTGGAGGAATAAAATGCCCTGATTTCCAAAACATAAAACCGGAACGGATATATATATTTCGCATTCTGTCCTTTTCTATATATATTATACAACTAAAACCTATCAGTCATTCACATTACATGGTGCATATATTATTATTTCAAAAAATACATCATAATGTTCAAAAATATTTAAAGCATATTAAATTCTTAAACATATTTAAAATGCATGATAATTTCTAATAAAAATTTAGAAAAATCATTTCTTGTGTTATGCTTTGTATCTTGGTACCTGTATAGAATTATTTTAGCATCTCAAACTTAAGCAATTTTTTTTAATATTCATATTTTTGATTAAAAACTATTTGTATTCTTTATACATTAATAAAAACTCACTTTACGTCCTTCGCAAGCAATTTAATATTTATTATTTCGTTCTTTACATTCTTTTATAATTTTATATTTCACGATCACACAGTGATAATAATTTAATAATAGTGACATAAAATAATATAATTTTATAATTCATCATCACATATATTTTGAAACCAAACAAAAAATATTTTTTCACTTTAAAATAATTATTAAATTATACTTAGCATAAAAATTTAAAGCATGCAATAATTTTAAAATTTTCATTAAAGCATTAATTAATTAAAATCAATTCTTAAATAGATTATGAGCTTTTGATTTCTCTAGAAAACAAGACTGGGCAAAATTTTAGAAGACAAAAGCTTCAGAAAATCAGTGCAAAAGCGGTTACAATGTCCCATATTTTCAAATATTATGTACATTAATTTAGATGAAATCATTATAGCAAAAAAGCGTTGTTGCAAAAAATTTGTTGTATTCGTCATTGACTGACTATAACTGATTATTTATCTTACATGAGATAAAACAGCAACAGAAGTAAACCTTATAATATAATTGGCTACATTATTATAGAATTATTAAATTAATTTATGATAATATAATAATCTTCGGATATTTTATACTATTTCTACATTGCATATAAACAATAAATAACATTTAAAAGGTAGTGCGATTTATGCGCATGTATTGCATCTAAATAAATAGCTGTTAAAAATCATTCGATGCTTCAGACATTTTTCAACAAATCTGCTCAAATTTCTAGTTTATTCTTTAGTTAAAGTTTATCTAGAATTTGCTTTCAAAAACATTTATGATTTCCTTAAATATTCTTAAATAATTCAGATAACTCATTTCAATTCTCTTACAGATGAATTTTGGAATTGAATTCTTTATTTATCCAAAATTATTCCACCTCAAAAAATATTCATAATTTTGGAATATCGCAAAATATATTTTACCTTGATTATTACTAATTACTTCCATTAATATTATCCAAATCAAGGCTAATTTAAATTTACTCTCGATAATTCTAATAAATTAAACCTTCGCTGTAACCATCCAGATTTTCTACCTAATATCATGCAGATAAATAATTAATGCATCCCAATGCGATATGAAAAACGATATCGAAATAGAAACGCGTTTTTACTCTCAATTACAACTGTTATCCTTGAGGCTAAAACGTAAACTAGACACAAAGCGTAGGATATTTCCACTACTTTTGACCATGAATTTCTGTTTCGGTATCAATATTTTATTTCCTGTTCTAGTCTATTTTGAGAATTTAGTTTTGAAGAATAAGTTTTTACGGATTTTTGTTTGCTTTTAAGCGATTATTATGACAATATTGCTCGATTTAAATCCCCTTTTATTTAAATCCCCTTTTACAACATTTTAAAGCATCATATCAATTTATTTATGAGTTAGGGGTGTCAATATAATATAATATAGCGATAAATAACGTTAATGAAAAATGTTCCAGGTGCTCCAAATTTGTTCAAACATGCTCCAATTTTTAAAATTACTTACTCTAACCCTTTTAAAACCAAAATTGGGATTAATTTTGAGGTTTGAGTAAGAAATATCAAAATTAACCAGTATAATAACTTAAAACTACCATGAATGATCATTTTGACCATGAATTTTCGTTTCAGTATGAAGACTTTATTTCATTTTGTAGTCTGTTTTGAGCATTTATTTTTGAAGATTAAGTTTTTGCGACTTTTGTTTGTTGTTAAATGATTATTTTGGCAATATTGTTCGATTTATATCCATTTTATTTATTGAAAATTCTTAAATAAACTTTTTAATACTTAAATTAAGAAAAAATATTGAGGTGGGGATATTGAAATATATTTTATTTTCTATGTATAAAAATTACACACAGGAAAAAATGCAGAGGCCAATAATAACGTATATAACAACAAATTTTATGGAAATTTTTCGAAAATATTAAAAATAGCCATACAGTTTTTTTTAAAAAAATAGTTGTAATAAAGATTAAAATGAAATCTGCTGTGCATATTTGAATGCATCATGTCAGAACATAATTTCTTGAACGGCCAAGCACCACGTGCTCGTGCAAGTTAAATTATATTTTTATTCCTTTTAATGGTTGCATTGAATGAGTCCCTTTAGTATTGCAAGCGATCCAAAAAAATCTTTGTCTCGCATTGATTGTTTTAAAAAATATCACATTTCCTATTTATATCATTTCATATAATCACGTGCTGAAAACGACATTTTTCTAGGTTTTATTTGCTGTAGTCATTAACTTATTATTTTTAAATCAGAGCATTTGTAAATGCAATCTTGATGCGTTGTTAAAAGTTGATTTTTTGAGATGCTCGTGCAGATAATAAAATTTCAATTTTTCACCAACGTATTTTTGTTGACGCCAAAACCTCACCTCAAAAATAACATCATGTTCTGACATGATAAAAAAATCCCTGTATTTTGTTTTTACAGAATATAAAATCAAGCAAATCCATGTACTCAGATTTTTATTTTTATTTTTTCTGCAATTTTCCAAATCAGGAATTCTTTTAAACTAATCTACAGATATAAATCATCTTCTTTCACGTGCTCAAAACGACATTTTTTCTAGGTTTTATTTGCTGTAGTCATTAACTTTTTTTAATCAGAGCTTTTGAAAATGCAATGGCAACACGTTATCAAAAGCTGATTTATTTTTTTAGATGCTCGTGCAGATAATAAAATTTTTATTTTTCCCCTACGGATTTTTGTTGAAGCCAAAATCCTTTTCCCCAAAACAACATCATGTTCTGACATGATAAAAAGTTATTTGCAATGCATATTTTTCTTTCTTTAAAGACTAATTTATTGTGTTATACTTGTTAATTGATAAATAATTCATAACATTAAACAATTTTTCATACAAGTAGACATTTCAACGAAATATTTAACAGAAAATTAAGAAAGAACTTTACTTTACTGTAACTTAGTGCCTTTAATATATAGCCTTGCCTCTAAGCATTCGTGATTCTCAAATCCTCTAAAAGCTGATGAGTTTCATTACTTTAGTTAAACTATAAAAAATTCCCGTTTCAAAATAAATCAAGGGTTTTTTTCTGTATGATACTCATAATTTTGCAGAACTTGAGATATTCAGCTGGCTTTCTTTCTCGAAAGTTTTACTCCACACTAATGGGAAGGGGCTTGTCAAAAGACATCATACTTAAGGCACACCAAATCCACGTATCTACTGATCCTTCAATAGAATAGATATCCGAATTTAGAACGTTCTGTCCCCGAAGCCTATGCCCTCTCTACGAAACACTACGGTTTCTTAAAGTCTCATGAAACATAGTCGATAAGCTATTTAGAAATCATGATAGCCGACATATTAAGACATATTGACATTTGTCTATACATATGTAACCGATAAAGACTGAAATTCGAGAATGTCGACTTTCTCTGGTGAATGTCAACAAACACCAAATACGTCGGTGAAAGATCGACTATTTCATGACATTCTTGTACATTCGGACCCTCACCGGTGTATGTCGACAATCAGAGATATGCTCTGGTGGATGTCGAAAAGGGAGGAGCCAACGAAGAGGCGACTGGCTGTTTCCCACCAAATCGTTAGTTCTGCTTGGAATTTCAAAATTAATTAAAAAAATTTAATTATTAAAAAAAATCGCCTATCTTTCTGAAAGGAATGATTAAGAACTTAAAACACACAGTGCACTGAAAATGATGCTTATTTGGAATTAATTTTTATTATAAATATTTCATAATACTGAATTAATATTAGAGTGAAACTACAATGATATCCGCATACTTAATTTACTTATTAGCAATATAATTGCGGAAACAAATTGATATAAATGCTATTCAAAATAAATTATTTGATAATCCTTCTGAATTATCAAATAATTTGAAAGAATTATTAATTTAAAAATAAATTATTAAAATAATTATTCTTTTAATTTTATTAATTTTACTTATAATTAATTAATTAATTTACTTAAAATTAAAATTTTTAAATAATAAAAAAGTATTATTTATTGATTACAAAATAAGCATCATTTTGAGTGAACTGCGTGTTTTAAGTTCTTATTCAATCCTTTCAGAAAGAGAGGCGAAAAAATTATCGCTACTGAATTACGGAAAAGAAAATATGAATATCGAACATGTTCAACATTCAACATTAGTGCGTGGTGCATGCCGACATTTACCGGTGTGTCAGAAATAAGCAAATATTTCGGACATACACCAAGCGATTATGGGTTTGTTGCCATTCACCGGTGAAAGTCGACATTCTCCGGACTTCGGTCTTTATCGGTAACATATATATTACTTTATGATAAAATCTACATTAAATCATGGTTTCTTTAATAATTAAACTTCAATAGATGTCACAAATTATAAAATTATAGAAAAGCATCAGCATATAACTTCACTTAATTTTTTATTTAATAGCGCATAAAATCGAGTTAATGAATATGCCGTAAATTAGTAACCAAATTTTGTGATGGTAGAGTAACTGAATTTTAGAAATTTTCTAATACTCAGGTTTTGGGATTTTTACAAGTTACTACTTATAATAGCAAATAACTAAACAAAATAATGATAAATAATCATAATTTAAACAAGTCTTGTGTAATTTATATATCTCTGTACAAATCAACTAAAATGGAATGGCTGACATATACATGTGTCAATTACATGTATATGTCAGCCATTCCATACTAACTCCTAGATATTTAAAAGATTACACAAGCAATGAAAAAGTTGAAACACGCTTAGTTGATTCAAAATTTCAACTTTCAATAAAAAGATTAAAATATCTGCCAACAAAATGCATATTTGGAAAATAACAATGCATAAATTGTGTGTGAATCATATATCATCCCCAAAATTATAGATAGATAGATAGATAGATAGATAGATAGATAGATAGATAGATA
>JAOUZG010002454.1:0-10779 GCA_026289955.1 Argiope argentata | reverse complement strand
TATGCTTGTTTGAAAGAAGATGCGTTTTTATTTCGCATGATTCATTAAAATGCGGAGAAAAATTACAATCACGAAGGTGAATGCTTTGATTTGCACAAAATATCTTCTTCACATTGCTCTTTGTTCTTTGTTTCTTTGAAATGACGTCATTTTAAAAGTTCATTTAAGATTTCTTGCTTTTAAATAATTAATCTCGCTCTCAGAAGATTATCGTTTGGTGCTTTTCTAAAAATTCTTTTTCAGTTTTAACTGTCGCACTTTTGTAATATATTTTTATTTTGCATTTTTATTTATTTTAATTTTTAATTGAATTATTAAATTTGATATTGCAAACGATTTTCACTTGCATTTATTGTTTAAAAAATATCACATTTCCTATTTAATTCATTTCATGTAATCACGTGATGAAAATTATATTTTTCAGTTTTAATTTTGGTAGTAATTAACTTTTTTTTAAATCAGAACTTCTGAAAATGTAATGGCAACATTTTATTAAAAGCTGATTTTTTTTTTTTTTTTTGAGATCCTCGAGATTTTTTTTTTTTTTTGCGAAATGAATTATTGGGAAAAAAACGATTAAATTAAATGTTTAAAAATTCATTAAAAATAGAGTTTTAATTCGTAGGTCAAAACATTAGTATCATTGAAAAGCTAATTTTTTGCGCTTTAACTTGATGCAAAAATCAATTTTGTGCTGTAATATTTTCGAAAGTTATAGAGAAAAAACGTCAAACTTTGGCTTATTTTTTAATTAATTAAAGTTTTAATTAGAAATTCGAGAAAAGGGCTCCGAGGTGCACATTCCCGGCACCCAAGGTATACATATACCAAATTTGGTAGCTGTAGGTCGAACGGTGTGGCCTGTACATCGCCAACACACACACACATTGTGCTTTATTATAAGTAAAGATTAAAGTTATTAAGAATTAACATGGTGTTGTTTCAAATTTCTTTTTTATCATGTCAGAACATGATGTTGTTTTGGGGATGAAGTTTTTGGCGTCAACAAAAATCCGTTGGCGAAAAATTGAAATTTTATTATCTGCACGAGTATTTCAAAATTTCAGCTTTTAATGACGTGATTCTATCACCTTTACAAAAGCTCTGATTTTTTAAAAAAATAAGTTAATGACTACCTTAAATAAAACCAAGAAAAATGTCATTTTGAGAACATGATTATACGAAATGAAATTAATAGGGAATGGGATATTTTTTTCAACAATAAATGCGAGACAAAGTTTTTGGATCGTTTGAAAAACTAAAGGGACTGATTCGATGAAACGATTAAAACGAATAAAAATATAATTTGACTTGCACGAGCACGTGGTGCTTGGCCGTTCAAGAAATCATGTTCTACCATGATACATTGAAATATGCATAGCAGATTTTATTTTAAATCTTTATTTAATTATTACTACTACCAATTAATCAAAACTACCAATTAATTAATAAAATGTATCATAAACTTAATTTTTTATTAAAAACTATCATTCTAAAGTATAGTCTTCAAGCTACAGTAATCCACAGTGATTTAGGACGAATGGTGACTTTTTATAAGATTTAATACACAAAATATATCGTACAAATTTCGTTTTTAAAAAAGGTTAGATATCCCAAATAAAGGCAAACAATTTCCGCCTCTGCTTCATTCACTTGCATTAGATTCGAATCACTCGTCCAACAGCAACAAAATAAGAACTTGTTCCAGCTTAAGATCAATACTCTTCTCCTCGAGCTAAAGTGATTTCCTTTATTGTTTAAAGTCCTTCATTTGTCGCGTCTGCGAACCGGAATTAATACGGAGGCAGACGTAGAAGAATAAATTCCATCTTAGGGTTTGATTTTGTTTTCTCCCATTTTCACTGCAATACGAATTTATGCGCATAAAAAGAAAATTCGAAATTCGAATGTCATTCTATACGATAAAGGTACTCGTTTTTTTGTATTTGTGAGGATAAATAATTTCTAAATCAAACGCAGCAGACAATTTTAAAATATGTTGCCATAGTGATCGTATTAAATTATTTAAAGTTTAATTAGTCGTTTGACTTAGTTTTATCCCACAATCTTTAACTTGTTATCATGATGAATGAATATATAGAAGCAAGTATAACTGAAATTTAAAATTAAATAATTGAAGGTATCAAACCAATTTAAATTTCGCTAAAATTGTTTGTCTAATGTAAAAATGATATCAAACCTTGAACAAAACTCTAAATTATTCCATATTGTGATAAAAATCAAATGATAGATAGTGAATTCTTTACATTAGATTAGATAACAAGAATTGGCGCTTTATTCCAAAAAATTATAAAGTATTGGATCAATAACATACAACAAAAAATATACACAAAAACAGTGCATGTAAAAAGTAGCAGCAACCAAACAGTCAGCTAATCCTACTTAGATAACAATAACAGCTCAATAACACTAAACTGGAAACTCTATATAACAGAAACAAAGAAATAAGTCCTTCTATCTTATACCGGTTTGCTTAGCAAAGCTTGGAATTTTACGGAAGAATCTCCATATCTCGTTTCTAATCGAGTTAGAATTTTGTGAATTTACTGAATCTTTCATTTTTGTCACAAAGTATAAATAGATACTCCCTTCACAACTAATTAGCATCCGTTAAAAATTGTTGTAAATCTCTATTTCCAATAATGATATCCGGCTGGAAAATATATATATTTGCTGTATTGCAAATTTGGGATAGTAATTCTACATTTTTTTAAGAATCTAGGAAACGGCTCAGATACAACATCTTTATGCTCTTTCAAAACCTTAGGTAATAGATCACTTTTCCTCACAGAAAAAGTAAAAGAACTTATTTTCAATCAGTTTTATAGATTATAATTCGTACATCCACGTCCTTTTTGTCAAACTGGGCTGAAAAAAATTAGATACGCATCAAAGAATTTGTTGTGTTAAAGAAAAATATAAACAAAAATATCAAAAAATAATTTTAAAATAAAATATAATTAAAAAATAACTTCAATATTAGAAAAATGCATTTAAAAAAGTCTTTGCCTTAGACTCATTTTCAATGTAAGATTGGTTTCTTCTATTTGGAACTATCAGCTATTGAAATAGTTTGAATTTTTTTTTCTAAAAATTATTTTTAAATAAGGCATAATTCATAGAAATCCTGTCCAAAAGGGCTTTATACGAATAAGATGAAATAGTTTGATTATTTATAGAAAGTGAATTCTCTCGATACATAGTTAGAAAAATATTGTTTCCTTTTCTTTAAAAGGAGAAGAAATATTTGGGAAATCGTTTTTTGACTGATTCATTATTCATACACTTTGAAGTAAAATGTAAAAAAAAAAATTACAATAATTATTTATGAAATTAGCAGTTAGCTGTTTTACAAATTTTATTCAAGAAATTGGCCTTTTAATTGTAATGTAAGGAATTTCAAAAACGGATTTTCTGGCATGAATGTGATTTAAAATTTAACTTTTCAAACTAATAAATGGACGAATTTATCTTTAAAAATTTAGTATTTCGTCCATGTTAAATAATATTCTTTTATTAAATTAAATTCTAATTTATTTTCACATATTTTAAGGAAAATAATTAACTTTGTAAGGACTCTCGTGTATATATTATTGCAAAGAAGTTTTCAATAATTTGAAATGATATGGAATTGAAGCAAAAGTTATTTTTTCTTCCTGTTGTTATCGAATAAAAAACATTTTATGAACTTTTTGAAAAAAATATTACAGAATTGAAAATTTAGGCAAGCTTGTCTTAGAATAAGCAACTAATTATTTCGATAATAAAAAATAAAATTTTAAATATTGCAAATTGCATTATAAAATGAATTTAAAAATTTTAATTTCGCACACAAAAAATTAAAATTAGTAAAAGGATAAATATGTTTTCTATTGATTTAATTAAGTTATTAAAACGCGATTTTTTGAAAGAATCATGCCAATTCCCAGACTATTTCTCTAAACAAAATTTCATTAAAATTCTCAAGACAGAATTTCAATGAAAAAAATCTCAAAACTTGTTGCACTTCATATTTTCAATGATAGACAACATTCATAAATCTCTTCGGCCCAACATCTGTTTTTTTCATTTCATAAAAAAGTTCATGGACTTAAATCTACCATCTTTCATCTGATTCCCCAGCTTTCCATTTTTGTGATATAAGACTTTCACAATGCTCTTCAGCGCTAACATCCACTCGACAATTGTTGTGATTTTAATAATTGAACTGAAACATCAGGCAGTAATCATTATCCAACTTTATGGTGTTCAAAAGTAGTTAATTTGAAGGAAATTTGGTACTTACGTATTATACCATCCAACTTTATCGCCAAATTTAAATCCGTCGCCAATGTGTTACTGAAACATTGGCGATCGTTGGCGAAGACGGTATAATACGCAAGTACCGGAAATTTAAGGAGCATGGGCCATGTACGAGAGGGGTAATTGATTATAAACATAAATACTATTGAGCGAGTAAAAGTCCGTCAAAATCGTGTGCTTGCTTTAAAATCTAACAGGAAATGACATAGCATAATATTTTTATCCATTAGTCTAAAAATCAAACACTAGGGTTAATGTTTGTGTCCACATTCCTAAAAATCAAACGCTAGCGTTAAGGATTCCGTCCATATTCCTAAAAATCAAACATTAGGGTTAATGTGTGCGTCCATATTCTTAAACGTCAAACATTAGGGTTAATGTTTGCGCCCATATTCCTAAAAATCAAAGGTGTATCCTTTCTAATAATTCATGCAGCTAAATAATCGAAAAATCTCTTTTTCTTCCGACAATCCAAACGTTATTTAAAGTCCGATTAAGTTAAACTTTTTCTGTAAAATGCAGCCAAATAGCAGACTTGAAAAAAAAGTGAAAGGAATAACGGAATTTCCAACAGCTCGATAAAAGAATTGTTGCTCAGATCAGAGATCAAAGGTTTTCGTCTCGAAAGACTTTCTTTAAGTTATTTTTCATCCAAGAAAAGATTCGAAGCGCATTGAATTGATTTTTATTGTCCCGAGTGGGTCAGTTCTGTCAGTTATGAAGGTTTCGCGAATCTTTTAAAGAGATTTTAATGCCCACCAGAGACATTTCGTTTAAACTTTCTGCCGAAAACTGTTTGGTGCCGTCGAAACCTTAAAGGACTTTACTTCTCTAGAAAGATCTAAAAAAGAATAGGGATGTTTTTGAAACAAGTTTTTTTCTGCTGCTTTGTTTTTAAATATAAAAGCATGAGTCAATATTTTTGGGGGGGAGGGGGGAGTAAGTATTTTTTTTCTGCAGGTATGACCATTCGTAATATAATAGGCATTAAATATATTAATTTAATCAAGTAGTTTGCTCATTTTTCTCATTAAGGTTGAAAGAATGTTGTAATTGATTTTAAAAAATTAACTTCGTTTTTTTTAATAAATTCTTAGATTTCTGATCCCCTAAATCTAAAAAATACGTTTTCTAAAGTATGGTTTGTCTATTTTTGATTGTTGTTTCTCATTAAAATATGAATTTAGACAGTTTAAATTCAGAATGAGTTTTTTGCTCCAAATCTGAAAATTTTTCTCAAAAGTTGACCGAAGTTTATGTCCAGGAATTTTGTAGCCAGCGAGAAATAGCCTGCCGTGAAATCCAACCCCAACAGACACCTTTTTCAGACTTTGAGACGTGCTTACTCCATAAAGATAGGTAAATACTTCCTATTAGATTTTTTTATTTTAACTGGTTTAGAAATCAATTAAAAGCCACAATCAGAGAATCACTGTACACCCATTAAAAATAAATCCATTACCAACAAATATTCGTTTTATTTTAGGTAGTATACTATATGAAATATTAAAATTATAAAGAACTGGATACTTTTAAATCTATTGAGATACATTTGGTAATAACTATTGATTTAACCATTTCTCGACTGGCGTGTCATATATGTATCATCGGTGAAAATCTCTCATAGTCTGTGCATTTCTGGAAATCGAATTCATGGGACAGTGATAAACATATGCCTTCAAAACTAGGACATTTTTTAAACGACCCTAGATGGTTCTCTGCGTTTATTAATTTTGAAATAAATTTAGTTTTAGTATCATGACCTTCAATTGTCTTCTATTCAACCAGACTTTGATATTTCACTCATCATCTGTTTCTTGGGAGTTTGGCAAATGTGGATTGCCCTAATATCGAACTTACAACGTTCTGGTTTGTAGTCGAATAACATAGCCATTAGACAAAACTGACTCATATATTCGATGGTTATCATGCTCATGAAGCTTTCATCACATATTCTCCCACCAGTCAATAGGTGGTGAGACGAACTATACATTTGCCCCAAAACGTGTGTTGAGAGTGTGAGAGTCATTGGCTGTTGTATTTAATGCGCCTCACAACTTTTACTGCTAATAGAGGGCGCCACAACAGTTGTACGAAAGTTGCTTATTCTAGGTGGTGAGTCACTATTTTGTAGATGTGAATTATCCTAGGACCGAACTTGCAACGATCTAGTTTGTAGCCGAGTAACATGACCACAATACAAAAGTAATTACTTGTGCTCCGTAAATATTATCTGGGCTATGAAGCTTTCACAACAGGAGAGAGGGTGTTATTACTTGTAGCACCTCTTTCGTTTCAGTAATCAGTTTGTTTTGAACAACACAAGACAGAGAGTTCCATGTAGTTTTTTACACAATGATGATAGAAACTTAGCAGAGTATTTACAAATGATGTAGACTGGAATTGATTGAATGATTCATACATCAATGAGACGAAAATAACGTAACGTGCAGAATTCTATCCTTAAAGCAAACACAAAAGATTCAACTTAGATCAAAACCGGATTGCGAGATTCCAAGAAAAAATAAGATGCAAAGCAAACTCTAAAATTAAAATAAACAGGAAATATAAAACTTATTAAGAGTGGCAACAGAAGGGAGAAACAGTAATGTAAATAAATAGAGGCTGGGTTGTGTGACCTTCCGCTTGATAAAATCGTTTGCGTTTCTGCTCAACTTCTGAATTCGTTTCTTTCTTTATTATTATTGGTGTATAATCTTAACTACTGTTTTTTGGATTTTACGATCGATTCTGTTCATTTTGCAAAACTTTTGGATGCATTTCGTGGAATTAAGTTTATATTACGGAGAGCATTGATTTCGATTTATTATGGCTAGAAAATCTGTATTTTCTGAGAAAGGATGTACTCGTATTATGAATGAACTAATTGTTTAAAAAGTTAGAAAAATCACAATATTAAAACTAATTTTTGTGATTTTTGCTTTTTTTTTCAGTGTTAGGCTTAGCGATGCAAAACGTCTAGAGTGAGGACTTCTTTCGCGTAAGCTCCGTTCCAAGCACTGTCTAGGATAGTATATCTGAAATTACATTCGTACGCCTCAGAAAGAATCATTCAAATTTTCTGTAATAAGCCCACTTTATAATAAAAATTTAAGATACAATTACCTCCTTTAAGTATTGCCTACGTCCTAACACAGAGGAAGGTAGTGGGTTCGAGTTCTCGGTTAGGGCATGGTTGTTCTTCTGTGTACTATCTATGAGATGTGTGAATGTGACCCCCTATAAAAAGGGTTTGTGCAAGTGAATGTGTGTGTGTCATCATCATATGATCTAGAAGTCAGGCTTCTGCCCTCGGGTGCTCAGGGATTCATACCCTCAGAAGCTACTGCATCCCCACTTTCCGTTGTAAAGCGGACACGAGATTATCCTCATCATCAACAGCAACTTAAGTATTCTCCATCTTGAAACAGATCTGCAAATAAGATGTTCCATTATCCAGATTTCCTATCAATAATTTATCTGTCATTCCCGGTTCAATGTTCGCTCATTTAATTCATGTTTATCAAAATTTCAAACAACGAAATCCAGAAATAAAACATTATTGTTATTTTCAAAAAAATTTAAATTGCCATTTTCGTAAAAATATAAAAATGTGGTTTCCGGAAAAAAAACATCACTATTATTTTCAAAACTTTTGAAACTCATTTCTGATATTAAATACTACTCAGTTGACAAATTAGAGGAAGAAAGTTTTAGAAATATCTCGAAAGGATTTCTGGGTGAACAATTCTAGTTGCGGTCACGCGGTCAATGTAAAAATCAATCCAACTCTCTCAAGTAAGAGAAAGAATTGGCCGAATAAGAAAAAGCAGGTAAAGGAGTAAAAAAATATATGAGTAAATAAAAAAAGAATAGCAAAAGAGAAATCGCAGAATTCTGCTGAAGAATGTGTTTAGTTTGAAGAGAAGTTTGTCATTTTCCATCTGAACTCTCTTCCAAGTAAATATAAAGGGGGGATCTACTGCCGAATACTTCTATTATTTTTCCAAAACTCCGTAGAAGAAAGTCGGTGTAATATGGTATATTGTTTTGAGTGTAAGAGTTAAATATGGCAGCAAATAAAAAGAACTCGGATCTGTTTCCCTTTTTGGGAGGACATATGTGATTTTCCTATTGACAGCAAGAAAAAAAGCCAATAGTTTTCATGCAGTTTGTATCAGTCTTTATTATTCCGAAGAAAAACTTAATTTTTTTCTAGTTTTTAATTTTTTTCTTTTTACGAAGTTTTGAAAAAATATTATAATTTTCAAAAAAATTAAAATTGTAAATTTTGATAATTTTGCATGTTTTTGACTACCTTGAAGGAAAAAAAATTGATGTTATTATATCTGTCTCTTTTTTGAAATTTTACATGTAGTTTACCTCAAATTTGTACAATTCTATCAAATTTTAAAAGTAATCCATTCAAAAGAATATTATAAGAGCAAGGGGTGTCTGAAAGTTTGATTTTTTAATCCAAAGATCATATATCCAAAACTACTCCAAAACAATTTTCTTTTCTGTACTACGAAGATCAAAATTCTGATGCTTTGAACTCTGAGTACAAAATTCTAACCAATCGGTCGTTAATGGCATTTTTTTCTCAAAGTTCATAGTTTTATTCAGATGAAGGGAGGGGGATACTGGTATTAAACAGTATGTCAGAAACCTTTGGGGAAACTTCTCTTGTTAATTTTATCATCTATGACGTAACTTCGAAGGTCACATGACGCAATATACTGATGCATTTATAAGTACTAAATATCAGCTTGCTTATATTGTTTGAATATTTAGTACTTATAACACTGTAGATTAATTTAAGGAAAGATATATGGAAACCTTAAAAAACAAAATGAGGAAGAGAGTGCTTGTTTCAATATTTTTCTGAAACTTAATCACATATGAGAACATAAATTCTGAGCAGAATTGCTTGTATACATGTTGAAAAGGGATACAAGCTTATTCTAGTCATTTCGTATTAGAAATGTTAGTAGCGTCATCCTTATAAGCCACATAATATCCTTCAAGATGAAGGGTCCCTTTTGCTCGATCGGTATGATACTCGGCTACAGGCCAAAACGTCGCAGGTTCGTACCGCGACCTTCAATTGCTACATTGGTGACCCGGACGTGATCTGAACACGCAACCTTCTGATCTGGAGTCAGGCTCACTGGTAGGGGAGTACTGTAGCATTAGCCTTATAAGCCAGATAATATCCTTCAAGCTGAAGGGTCCCTTTTGCTCGATCGGTATGATACTCAGCTACAGACCCAAACGTCGCAGGTTCATACCGTGACCTTCACTAGTTACATTGGTGAACTTGACATTGTATTGTATTCGACAATTGTTCAATAAGAGCTTTTCGTGAAATTGCGAATTATATATTTAGTATAAAGCCCCCTGCCTAAACCATAGTTTTCAAAAATACTAGGCATTGTTTAATTATATGTGTTTATTCCCTTTTTAAAAAGATATTATTAAGTGTTTTGCATTCAAATAAACTAAATCAACATCAAATGTCAAACAACGCCCAAAATTCGTAATTAAAATTTAAAACATTTTCTTATAAATAATAATAACTTTTAAAATATTTAAGATAGTTTCAAATAAAAGTGCTAATATGCAAAAAAGTAAATGAGTGTCTAGCATTTTGCTACATCTGTTATCATATACATATAATAAATTGAATATTTTTTGTATACTGTCTCAGATGTTTCTTTGGATTTTTGACGTAGATAATCTTTTTTTAATTTCAGTAGTGGATCAATAAATATCTAACCTATCAAACCTCAGAAGTTTCTCAGGTAAATCGTTTAAAAATGTAAATAGTATATTGCCAAAGAATTTATTTGTAAAATATCAACTTTTTATGAATCAATATGCGTTGGCAATGAATCTATAAAATAAGTTAAATCATAATTAATAATTATTTGCATAATGATAATTCTTTTGACTGTTTATATCATATAATATTTGAAAAAAATCTAAAAGGTAATAAGCCTTTATGTTTGGTTTGTTTGAATTTTATTCATTTCTTAAATCAACAATAATAAATGAATGCTGTCATTTGTAATAATTATAATATATTTTCTAGAATTTCATTACTTTATTAATTCTTTTTAACGGAATTGCAAAGAAATAATGAATAAAATTATATATGTGCACAAAATTGTTAAAATAAAACAAAACATTAATGGTTTCTTTAACACAAAGATGATTTGAAATATAAATTTAAATTGATTATATAATAAAAGAGGGACTTTATAAAGAATATTGCCTACGGTTGTAAATTGCTTAAATTTGCCATTGATTTTCCTCTACAGAACATATGTTTTTATTGGCAACTAATTACTTTCACAGAAAATAGATTGGTTGATTGAAGATATATAAAATATTTCTTAGCGTTAGAATAGATTTATTTTTTATCAAATAATGAATTTTACATTAATCTCTCTG
>JAOUZG010002448.1:0-15191 GCA_026289955.1 Argiope argentata | reverse complement strand
AAAAGAATGTACTGAAATGTTAAAGATAATTTATCATAATATTTGACAGAAATAATTGAAAAATTTAAATAAAAATAAAGAGTCTTACAAATTGTTACTGTTACAAAACCATTCTAAGTGAACCTAATAGTTGCATGTATATAATTAAAATAAGAATAATGAAATTAGATATTATGCTGGTTGAAGAGCACAAATAATTTAAAATATAATTAAAAATTTCAAGAACAAGAAAATATAGCTGTCAAAGCAAAAATTCATCAAGTTATGTTTCTCGAATTCTTCAACAAACATCCAACTGATAATTCATGCTTATTTTTTCTCATTTCGTAGATTTAAATATTATCACAATGTTGCTATTAAAATAAATTTAGAAATATGATAAAGAAACAAGAATATACTGACCTACTTTATATGTCCAAATTATTTTATCTCTTTCTTTATATTCCAATAATGTCCCGTTCATAATATTTTATGCCTACAAAAAGAAATATAACAAGGGACAGAAGAATTCAATGCAGCATTGATAAAGAAATGTAAAAAAAAATAACTCTGGAGCATAATTAATTGTCTTTAAAAATGTGAAACAATGAAGTTAATACTTTATTTCCCAACAAGTGTTTTTGTAAATTCAGATAACATGTTTAAATTTTTCAGAGAAAATCACATGTATACTGTATTAACATCTCTTTGTAAAATATTTAGGTATAGCTAAAACTGATATGTTGTTTAAATTGAACATGTTTTCTTTCATATCACAGAAAAACAATTCATATTTTAAAGTATTTTATATCCTAATAAAGCGCCAATTTTTCTGATTTTAGTTTAAACAAAGCGGAGAAAAAAATATACCGAAATCTATATTAATAAAAATGGAACTCGAAATGCGTTGCTAAGCGCAAAACTAGAGAACGGCTCGATCGATTCGGCGAATTTGTATTTTATTATTTTCGTTAAGACCGTTTCGTTATTTCCGTTAAGAAAGTTTTGTAAAAAGAAAAGTAGTGAAGAAAAAAAGGATTAAAAAAAAGAAAAAAAAAGAAGGGTGAGTGTGTCACCATTATTTCCTCTGTGCGCGGCATTTTCCGAGCTGTTTTTAAATTTTCGCATCTCTTGAAAACCAATTGTGTCTTTATTTGTTTAGTGTGTTTACATTTATGAAAATTTGAATCTCATTATTCTATAAAAACGTAGAATTTTAGACCTTTCCCTCCACCATTTAAGTAAAATATCAATTCCGGGACAATCATTGCTCGGATAGAAAGAGAAAGATGAGTAGTACAATGAACAGAACATCTGAAGAAAATTATACTAAATAATACTATAAACGAATTATTTGATTATCAAAATTTGTTTGGTTTAAATATATTTCGGTGAAAAACCTGTTATGAGACACAGCTACATAAAATATTGTATCAAAATTTTAGTGAGCATTAAAACTGGCGAACCGACTGGTCGCCAAAGGCGGCTAGTAAGAAATATGAATCAAATGCAATCTTCTTTTCAAAGAGTTAATACCGAAGTATAATTTAAAGATTTCATCCTGCATCATACCCTTTTCAGCCAGAAATAGAAAATAATTTTCGACATTTAAAATTCGAAACAAATAACATTTAATTTTTTCAGTTCACTTCGCAACCTTTAAATTTCGCTTTGCCACAAATGTTACTTTCATTTTTTATAAATTGTTTTTACTTATTAATTGATTACTGATTTTTTATTGGCTTTTGGTATATATCTGGAGAGGAAAGAAAATGCACTCTCTCAATGGAAGAACAAGGTGTGGAATATTTATGATCCTACTTTCTGCTTTAATTACGTGAAGAAAAACTCCTTTTTCACGACCTGATTTGAGAAAGAGGATAAGAACTTTTGAAATTCAATTTTGAATCAACAATTAATTTTCTTACATACGGTTTTTAGGAAGGAAAGAAAATTACATAGGTTGGGAAAAAACATCGTAAGTAATAATCTAAACTTATTATAAATTCGTCAAGGCCCTATCACACGGCGAAACTTTCGTCGATAGTTGTCGATTTGTGCCCTCTGGTAACCGGTCAAGCAAGTTTTCCGTCATCGTCAACTTTTTCTAACCTGCTTGAAAATGTCCACGATAGTGAGGGAAATATTGTTTACTAACGAAATTCAACCAATCATGTGAAACTTTTCTGTGACGTAGTGTGCCAAGAAAGGGATCGGTTGGCGCTACAATAATATTGAAAAAGCGTGCATTTAATGTTACATATTGCTAAATACTAAAAATAGTTTCGACAGAATGAAAAAAGCGAAGTAAAACTACGGTATCTTTTCTCCATTCTGTGGAACAACTTATTGCCCCCACTTTAAAAAAACTGGCACTACCGTATGGGGTATAGTTATCTAGAAGGATTGTGATGGAATTTTCAGATATTCAACAGGATATTTTTAAGTAAATAAAAAAAAATATTAATTCTCATGTGAATTGTTTTTTTTATGTGAAATATATTTGACCATATTCAGTCTTTATTTATTCAAATAATAATATAATCTTTTGATTATAGTAATTCCTTAAATAGTTTGTTAATAGCTTCTATATAATTAAAAAATTTTAACTCAATGTTAGAGTTAAAAATATAATAGTGATTTTAAATTTTAATACTTAGATGTTCCTACAATGTTGCAGAAATATAAAACATACTGTTTGGTTTTGACAAAAATATAAAAATGATCATACTTTTATCATTAGCAAAAAACGAAATCACCTTTTGTATGATAGACAGTAAAATGCAGGCTTCTTTTTCCATATTTTTTTCTTTTAAATTTAACAAACTAACAGTTAATTTAGAATGATATTTCTGATGCTACATTTGCATAGAGAAAGATGCGTAGAATGGCCACACATTTGGAAATGGGCACACTAAAAAACAAATGTTTTATTGCTTCTCATTCCTGATATAATGTAGAGGGTTTTTTTTTAAATAATATTCTTTTCTTCTTCTTTTTTTTTTGGCAATTTAAAAATTTAAGAAAAACCTGTTTTTAATTATCTATGTAAAAAAATGAGGTTTTAATACTTTAGCTTTGAAAAAACTAAGAAAAATGCAATAACATAGTTTGGAAAATTATTTTTGATTATTATTATTGAATGAAAATTATTTAATGATTCCTATTTTTCGCAAATACTGGTAATAAATGCACAAAGATTTTTTTAAAAAACAGCTCTGTAGTTTCAAATAAAATGAAAACAAAACATTTAACATTTTTTTAAAGAGCAATTTTAGAAATAAGTGAGACTAAATAGTGAAGAAATATAAAACATATTTGGTTTTGACAAAAATATAAAAAGATCATATTTTTATCATTAAGCAAAAAACTACTATAGATACCATTAGAAATAGTTTTGGAATGGAATTGTTTTATAATTTTGAACTGGTGTGGGGAAATAAAAATTATTTAAAGGAATGATAAATACAAATTGAGTCCAATATACATTCTCAAAAATTATTTTTTAATAGATGATAGACAATAAAATTCAGGCTTCTTTTTCCACATTTTTTCTTTAAATTTAATAAATTAACAGTTAATTTAGAATGATATTTCTGATTATACATTTGCATTGAGAAAGATGCATAGAATAACCACACACTTGGAAATGGTCAGATTAAAAAACAAGTGTTTTATTGCTTCTCATTCCTGATGTAATGTGGAGGTTATTATTTTATTTAAATGCTTGGCAATTTGAAATTTTACGACAAACCTGTTTTTTAATATCCATGTAAAGATAAATGAAGTTTTAATACTTTAGCTTTGAAAAAAACTAAGGAAAATGCAATAACATATTTTGGAAAATTATTTTTTGATTATTATTATTGAATGAAAATTATTTAATGATTCCTATTTATCACAAATACTGGTAATAAATCCACAAAGATTTTTTTAAAAAAAACAAGCTCTGTAGTTGCAAATAAAATGAAAACAAAACATTTAACAAATTTTTTTAAAGAGCAATTTTAGAAATGAGCGAGTCTAAATAGTGTAATGCCTTAGAATTTACCAATATTTATCAAATGAAGAATCCTATTCAATTAATTGTTTTATAATTTTGAACTTCTTTGGGAAAATAAAAATTAATTAAAAGAATGATAAATACAAATTGAGTTAAATATACTTTCTCAAAAATTAATTTAAAAAAATAAATAGGAGGGAATAAACATTCAATCAAATTTAAAAGAGTAAAAAATACTTCTTAATCAATGATATGGTGGTAATGTTTTTAAATATTGTTTTTATTTTTAATTAAAATCCAAAAAAATATGTTCTTAGTAAATATTTTATGTCCTAGAATCAATTTCTTGCCATATTTCAAATTCCTAACTTTAATTATTTGCACTGCACATCTAGACACAGTAGTTTTTATTTTTATGTACACAAAACCTAAAATTTGTCGAGATGGATCCAACAAATATCAGTTTTCATATAGACAAAAATCATTTGATTTCAAAAGTTATTTAATTTTATTTTAAATGTATTGGCCCCCCTCTTCTGTTTTATTTATCAACTTTTGTTTTATTTGCTCTTTTCTAGAAAAAAAAGCACTTTTAAGGTACTTAAAAATGATTTTAAAATTTCAGCACTATCGATGATGGTATGCACCTTTTAAGCTTAATTGAATGCACAACCACAAATCATTTTTCTTTTCAATATATTTTTGTTTTAAATTTAATATTGATTAGTTAAATTTATAGTAATTTATAAAATACAAACACAAAATCAGCATTTTTTTTCTTCTCATTATTACTACAAAAATAATTACAAAACTGTTACTAAGAAAAATTAAAAAGTTTCATTATTTTACAGAATTTATTGTTACTAATTTTGATAAATTAGAAACAATTGCCATTATTACTACAAAAACTACTACTAACTAGTCATTATTACTCCAAAAATAATTACAAAACTGTTAATAAGAATAATTAAAAAGTTTTATTATTTTTCACATTTCATTGTTATTGATTTTGATGAAAACATTACAATTAGTTGAATGGTACGATAAATATTTACAATAACTGACAATAAGATTGATACTATTAGAAATGAAAAAGACATTCAAAAGAAAAAATGGCTAGAAAAGTATTTTTAAATTCGATAAATGTGCAACTTGTCTCATTTTACAATCCTTATTATATTCATTGTATTAAGCACTCAAAAAATTAAATTAGAAGCAAAAGTGATTCAATTCCAATAAATTCAATAATGCATCAATATAATTGCAATTTATTAAAGCAATGGAATTTTATTGCATTGGCTTCGTAATTTACATATCTACAAATTCCAAGATAGTTTGAGTTTTTTAAAAAAATTACTATTATTGCTACCATGGGCTTTTATATTCATTGAAAGCTAATCGGATCACTTTAAGAAATTATCCAGGATTTAATTATAAATTTAAGCACCGTCTTGACTAGAATCCCACGAATTATGAAATAAGAAAACTGCCGATATTCACTAAGTAGGAGAAACGGATAAAGAGCGATAAATGCACTATAACGTAAACCTAAGTTTTTAGGTTTACCAGACAGCAAATCCTGAAGTGACGTCACTTTCGTCGTCGTTTGTTGGCGAAAGTGCCGACGATATTTTGCCGTGTGATAGGGCCTTTAATTCACTTAATTCCTTTCTCAAGTGAATTAATTTTTTTCAAAAAAAGAGGGAGTTTTTTATGTACAAATTTAAACTCTTTAACTTTTGCTTATTATTTCAGATTTCATTTAAGTAGGCACTACGTTTTATTGCAGAAGTCCTCAAGAGGACTGAAAGTTTTATGAGTTTTAATTGATAAAACCTTCTTACAATATATATTCCTACCACTTTCCAAGGCAACAATTTTTTTAACTATATTTTCTGCTTATTTATCTTCTTTTTTTCTGTTAAATAATCCAGAACTTTCTATTTTCTCTCATGCCATGGAAAGAAATAAGAGAATAAAACCAGTTTCTTTTAGTTGATATGATGTTTAAACTGCTCCTGCGAAAAAAAAAAAAAACTGAATATATTTTTATGATAAATTCTTACTTAGTGTATCACTTTTTTTTTGCTGAAGTAAGAAACTTTATATAATATGCGAAATACATAGATTATTCATTATAACTTTGTTGATTTGATTAAATTAAATGAATGTTAGATGGCCAGTAAAAAATCACTCTTACAAAATTAACGTTTGAGAATTACAGATCTTTAGAAACATCTTTGGATTAATTAGACAATCAGTATTTTAGTATTTAGTATATAGATGTACAGTAGCTACCTCTTAATATGATCACAGAATGTGCGTACCGCCATGAAAAGTGCTTAAATTTCAAAATAATTTTTTCATTTTTTTTATTACCTTAAAAGTACTTAATTTTTAATAAAGTTCCTTAAAATAGGCTTAATTTTCTCGAGAAGTGCAAAGAAATCTTTCTGAGGAGTGCCAACATGAACCCACAATTTTTCCCCCACCCCTTCTTTCTTTAATCATGTGCACTGGTGTTTATTGAAATTTTGGGAAGGTTAGTTAGTAGGGGCAATAGCAAATGCGTACTGGATCATATTTGTTGTTACTTCGAAAAACATTCGATCAGTTGAATTCAAAGAGGGTTCTTTAGTTATGTCTGATAAATGTGTGCTTAAACTTTTTATGTATTATTAAAGAAAAATACGTAGATTTGTTCAAAAGACGGAAAATATGAATACAGCAAGATGAATTTGGTGTCCCAAATATACCTGTAAAAGGTTACAGTGAAACCTCTTTATTTCGTTAAACATTTGATCATCGTTCTCGTTTATATTTCGTTTTTTAGCAATGTCTTGTAAAACTTGTTAAACGGATTTACTATACAACGTGTAGTGAATTCACACTCAATTCGTTAGTCGTTGTGTAAAATCCGAATATGATGAGATTTTAACTTCAAGCCACAGACTTCCAATGACCGTGATTTCTTTCACAAGGATTTTTATTAACTTCGCCGGTTTGGAAAAAGTTATTTGTTCAACTTATATTGACAAAGCTTAGTTTTTGTAGGTTTAAAGAAATCTACTAAATCTTTTGCTAAAAATTTCAAAAAAAATTTAAAGGGAGAAGGAGATTTAGTTTTATTCTTTAGGGTTTACCCTAGTAGCACACAAATATTGTACAATATTGATCAATATTCTCAATATTGTTTAATATTGTGAAATATTGTTTAATATCACACAATATCGTACAATATTTTACAATATAATGCTACATGATGTGCTACCTGGGTAATGATTTTTGTTTTCCTTCTTTTTATAACTCATTCAGCTGTTTTAATATTGTTTTCCACTGAAATCTCTTTACTCTTAGAGGTTTGTCCTTATCGAAAATTCTTTAAAGTTAGGAATGTGAAATGTGACAGGAAGTTCTCTCTGGAGATAGTAGAAACTTAATAAGAACGTATTTTTTGAGATTTCAATTAGAAGTTTAGTCAAAAAGTAAAAACAGAATTTATTTCTGCGTTAACATCTAAACATATTATTGAATAAAAAATATTTTTATACCTTTTTAAAAGTTTAAAAAGATTGTTTGACTTCTAATTTCGTTTAAGTGAATACTTTTCTTTCTTTCTTTTTTCAGTTTTAATAATTTTTGGAAAATTAATCATAAACTCAGTTTGTAATAATGATTTAAAAAAATTAAAAATAATATCATTTCTTCATTGAATTGTCGAGTCACGTTAAACGTGCTAATATTATGATTAAAAAAGATATTTTTTCTGCTTTTCAAATTGAAATTAAAATCTTCAAATAGAATTCAAAACTTTTAAGCAATTCATTGAAGAAGACTCATCACTTGATAAGTGTAAAATTTTAACGCAATGCAGCATTTAGTTAGCTACAAAAATTAATATTTAAAAAAAAGATTAACTGCCATTTTTTTTTATTTCCCTTTTATTTGTAACTGCAAAGCTGTTTTTTTTTATTTATTTTTTCCCCATTATTTATGAAAATAGGAATTGTGAAATCATTTTTATTTCTTTCTAAAATATATAATCATATTTTTCTTACTTTTTTAAAGCTAAAGTAAAAATAATTAATTATTTTATCAGAGGTTAAAAAGCTGATTTTCCTTAAATTTAGGAAATTAGGAGCATTTTTTTAAACCTTTACTAAGCATCAGAAATAAGAAGTGATAAAACAATTTTTTATTATTATTTTCTATTAAATTTCTTTTATTATTTCTATTATTTTATCACTATTTTCTATTAACAAATTTGATCTGAAAAATTCATTTAGAACAATGTATTGTTCTATCGTCAGTTCTTGGCAATTTTGCCAATCTTGTAATGATAGCCGGCCTGGTATACTTTAGCTCTTAGCTTTATAAGGCGACAAATAAAATATAGTGAGTTAGAGCAGGAGAAAATTTTAATTTACATCTGAATTTCAATTGTTGCAGCCTATATAAAATTCAAAAACAAAATTTTTGGTGAATCTATTTATTTTTATCAGTACCAAAGTAAATTCAGAAATGATGTATGCATCCAAATTTACTGAAAATTTGTTGCTTTAAAAAAGCGTCGAAAAAGGAGCCAGATTTTTATTGTCAATCTTATAAAAGAGTAAAAAGTTTGGTTGATTGATAAAATCGTGATTTAATTTTTTAGTAATGATAAAACAATGATTACTTTTTGTTTTTGTTAAAATCAAACATGTTTTTCAATAGACACTGTAGTATTGCAGAGATAAATGTTAAAATTATTATGTTATTGCAGAAATAGCTTAAAATTTCAAAAATACGCATTTAAAAATTTAAAAATTTCCATACAAACAAAACTTTATTATAAAACAGGAAACAACCTGTACTTAGAAAATAAGCAGACTCGAGTATGTATGAATGTAAAAAGGTGCCTAACTTTTTTGGGTAAGGTACTTAAAAAGAACTTAAAAGGGTTTAATTTTTGAAACATTTTCTCATTTCTCCCTGGGTCACTTCGGGACTCAAAAATTTTATAATATTAATTGGATGATAGTAATAAATGAATTGTTTAAAATCAACTAAATTTTTATCAGATCAAAAAAAAAGGAGGGGGGATGACGCTTCTGGAATATCGATTTTAAAAACAGCAGATAAAAAATTCATTAATCATTACTTGTAAACATTTATTCCTTTATAGTTCACTAGTATGAAGTTTGTACTTTTATTTGTTTTTGAAACTTATTTTCTGATGTTCAACATATAAAATGCTCGACTCATGTTGATTTTTATGAAATGGCTTGCTTCAATATATTTGTCTTTGTTGGCATCATTAACATACATTGATTGATCTTGCTTTTAAAAAAAGTCATGATTTTTCCAAATTTTATAAAGAGGCTTTAATAAGTCATTTTAAATAACTTTCATAAATGTCAAGGCTTTCATTTTTGTCTTTCAACATTCAAATACGTATTTTTTTTTTTTCATAATTCAGTAATAGGATAAATCAATTATATATTCAGTGCATGCCTGTTCAATTTGCATTTCTGCAATCTAAATCGCTTTTGTCCAGTCAAGAGAATACGAATTCTCATCGCACTGAGGAAATGACTCAGCCAGCAGATATTTTCTTAGATGCAGGGCAAAGAGTTCCGTGAATGTCAATATCCTGTTACTAATGGCAGATAGTTATATTCTTTACTTCAAATCTGATAATATTAACCGATGGTGTGATCACACTAAATGAAAATTTTTGAGTATATTCTAATACATCATTTTGCTGTCAAAAGATTTTGATAATATAAAGTGAATGTTAATATTAGCCGCGATCACTTTAAGAGACTTTCATTGCCTTCTTTTGAGAAAAAAAATAAAGCAGAAAGGTTTTTTTAAGTTTTATTATTAAGTTAATGCTTTAAATATATTAAAAAGTACAAAATAACTTTTTTTACTTCGGAGATTAACAATTGGGCCTCTTATCCTTCTTCTTCCTCTTATCAGATGAAAAATTTTTTATATAGAATAAACGCTTCATATTCTTTATTATTACTAATTTGGAATTCAGGAAAAATTTCTCTCGAAAGAATTTCAAACTGAAACAGCTTGTGAATCAATTGAGCCAAACAAACACAACCTAATTCTTTGCATATCTTATGAATTGAGATTCAATACGTATAAAAGATTATTAAGAAAATATTTAAAAAAAGGAGTTTAAAAAGTATTTAAAAGAACTATCGATGTAATGCTTATAAATCTCATACAATTAGGATAATTTTTTTCCATTCTGTAAAATTTTAACCACTAACGAAAATAAATTAACCAAACAATGGCGAAATATGTAAAGTAATTAGTCTTATTCATTACATTCCTCACACTATCGTGGAATCCCAAAATTAATTAATTACTTTTCTGGAACTTTTTTGAAAAATGTACTATTGCTGCTTATTTGTTTGTTTCAGATTTTATTTCGAAAAATTCTTTCAAACAGAAATCTCCTTATATTTTTTTTCAAAAATAATAAAAGTTGTTAAAAAGTTCCTTTAACTCCACGAGACGGTTATTTAAAAAATTTTAAACGTAAAACTTATAGGTTGGTTTTTCTTCTTTCCAACTTATTTTGCATCTCGGTCTTACACGAAATTACTCATAAATGAACTGACCACTTAGAAGCGGGCCTGATCTAGTTAAGATTTCTGTTAGAGAACGTTTTCATTTATTGATTAACTGACAGTAAAGAAGATAATTTAAGTGAAAAACCTTGAAAATATCCATACTTTTTAAAATTATGCGAAGTTTGTTTTTGGACAATCATTGAACTTTCATAACATTATGGATCGGAAATTGTTCAAATCCATTGATTTAAGGGGTGGGTGGGGGGAAGCCTGCTCTTGTTAATAATAATTGCATAACCATACAAATATTTCACGATATTTTTCAATTACTAACTTAAAAAAAGAACGTGTAGTTTTTAATATCTTAAGGGAAAAATTATAAATGTTGTTGGCCCCAATTTCTGATCCAAAAAAATTGTATCAAAAGATATAATCAAGTTATTAATAGGCCATAATAGTAATAAGGCCATACTTAATACTTCTTTTGATTGGTATAAAAACTTTAGCTATATGCAGGAAATGTTTATAACATTAATAAACAGTTTTTATAAAAAAAATTTATACAGGATTTTTTTAATAAAAATATATATTCAAATGATTGAAAACAATATAACTTGCTATTCCTGATTCTACACAAATTTTAGGCCCCCACATTTCCATTGATCTATTTCAGCCTAATTTCTGAAAAGGAACACACAAAAATATCATTATAATGAACTAAGGAACCCTAAATATTACATAGATATAGCTGGAACAGGGATAAGTCCATTTCTATAATTTTGCATTTTCTTTATGTCATTTTTACAAAACTTTATTCCTATAATAATTTTTTTTTAATTTTCTGTTCTTTTTTCAACATTGACGTCAGTTTTACACGGAAACTTGAATTGAACAGGAAGAGAAAATGCTTATTTCTAAAAAAAAAAGTTTGAAAATAATACAAAGAATAATTATTTGATGAAACTTAAGGAATAGAACACAATTAACGACATAAATATTTGGAAAAAACTATTGGCATCATTAAGAAATAATAACATATTTGAACAAAATAATTATTAGTATAGGAAATAATTTATTAAAAAAAGGTTTAAATATGTGTTTAATTAATTAATTGATTAGAATATAACTATACGTTTATTATTCACTTTTATTAATATTCTTTTTTTATAATATCAATATCAAATCGGACTTAATGCCACAGCGGCTACATAAAATCGGATTACACTGAAAGAAAAATAAATTAATAGGATATATTTGCCAAATTGAATGTAAAAGAAACACCTCAGGCCTAAAAGATCATAACACTCCTGGCAAGAAACGAATGGTTTACCAACGGCGGTGAGCTATCGCTTGCTTTGTTTACTACTTGGCGACCATCCACAGTAAAGTAAGTATTCCCATAATAACTAACAGTAATTTAAAAATAAAAAATTCAAAAATAAATAAAAAATAAAAATAAAAATATTTCAAACACATTCTTGAAGTAACAGGATTAAAAATCATTTGTTTTATGTGTGCAAAATCATATAAAATAAAATGCCTTTATTTGAAATAAATAAATAAATGAAAATTATATTAGAAAACTGACAGGAGAAAAAATTTTGAGATAGTTTTCGTTAAAACAATTTATTGTCATAAAAGTTGGTTTAATTTACTTACAAGTTTTCTTTTCCTCTAATATTTTAAATGAAGGTTTCTGACGCATTGTTAAGTGACAAAACATTTTAAATTAAAATATTTTGTAAACATTCTAAGAATTTGTTGTAAAACGAATAGAATCAGTTTATTTAATAGTTTGGAAAATGTATAATTTACAATGATTTCATGAAAAACATAGATCTTGAGAATGAACAAAATGAAATATCACTGTTTTGATAATGTTATGAAACAGGAAGTTATAATATTAATACACGCACACAAATATATGAAACACATAAATTCTTGAAGCAGAATCATGATCAAAGACAGGGCAGATAAACACTTTGAATTTTTAACTTTGTTTTATTTCATTCTGATAGGCATGATTAATGTATTAGCATAAGGAATTAGCACATAAACACAGAGCAAAAATGAGGAAAAGCTAATAAATTTTTTATACATGTGAATATATACTATGAGATATTGGTAGGAATTTCTTACACGTGTTGAATTTAGGTAAGGAAATTATGGGGATCTTTAAAAAGAATTTGCTTAGGTCAGTAATTTTTTATCCCTTCCCTCGGAGCGTGGGAATCGCTGATGAAAGAATTTTTACAAAGCTTTCTGTCGCATTAATCCGATAACAAAAGTGTAATGGGATCACGAAATAAGAAAATATTTTAGAATGACGTTAATATGGGCTGTATTGAGCTAAAAATGAGAAAATTAATTAAATTTAAATTAGATTTTGATATGAAAGAAGACAAGTAAAAATTAGATATTTTAAAGAAAATTTGGTTAAGAGTATAGTTTAGTGTGCCCCTTGCTGCGCCAAGGAACAAAAGAAGAACAGAGTCAAAAATTTATATCTGTTTTTATTAATATTTTTTTAATAAAGTTGGCAAAAATTTGAAAACAAATGGAGAAATAATAATAATAATACAATGAATCCGGCCTGTTCTTTTAGATTTTACTGTTTAGGTAAATTTATATTTTTTGCTAATTGTTTTTCTTTGATATATTTTATAATAATTATTCCACACTCAAAAATAGTATTTCAAAATTAAGTAAAGGCAAAAAAAAAAAAAAAAAAGAGAAGAAGAAGAAGAAATTAGATATTATCAGTGTATCTTAGCTGTATTCATGGAACAAAGTATTAATATTAATAATAGAATTTAAATTGCTGAAGACTAAAAAAAAAATGTTGAGAGGCAAAGTCCAGCTACACCTCTACATGGTGCTTTCTGGGAAACTGTGACTTTTAAAGAACCAGATGGCTGACGTGGCTCTGCAAATTTCCCATTAAAATTCAATGATTTTTTTTTTACTTTCAAATAATGCTAAAAATTACCAATTAAAATATTTTAAAGAAAGAAAGAATACTATAAAATAATTTTGTTATTAATTTTGTTAAGAATACTATAAAATAATTTGCTTTATGCAAGAACTTCAAATCAATTTTGATTCATACCTAATATATTCATATATATTTCAAACATTTTACTCATTTTTTATGTATAATTAAATCTAATATCTCTATATAAAATTATCAGCAATTAATTAAAGAGTAACGATGTTGTTAATTACTCTTAAAGTTAAATTTATTTTGCACAGTTTATTTGAGGAAGAGAGAAAAAAACGGAACGGAACGGTAATCAGTATCAATGAGTACGAAAAGAAACCATCGCTTAGTCGTTTCCCCTCTCCTGTTAATCCAAGCACATAAAGAGCTTTCTCGTAATTTTCAGACGGACCCTGAAATGCTGCAATTTCGATCGATAAAGATACCACAGTGTGTTAACCACAGAACCCCCCCCCCCTTCTAAACGACGGCGGAAAAAGCCGGGTTCCTGTTAGCGCCTGTAGAGGGACTAGCAATTTATAAAAAATTATAGGCACTAACAAAATCTAGCCTTATTCCGCATTCAGCTAAAACAGGGATTATAAGATTTGGCAAATGAACATACTAAAATTGACTTAGGCTGATCATTTCCGTCATCACTAAACTATTTTGTTTTTCATTTTATTTCATGGGGTCCTAAAACTTTGAATCAAACTATTCTGTTTACTTTACATTTTCTGAAACTCTACTTGTTTCTTTTATACTCTTTCAAAAAATTATCCGACATTTTTTTATTTCAAGCTGAGTTTGATAAAAATTTATTTATTATTATGAAAATTTATTTATTTATTTATTACAAATTTTAAAAAGTTATTCGTAAAAAATTATAATCTTTTAAATAATCATTTATTCAAATATAAATTTATTCATTTATGCAAATTTATTCTTCTGTTTTACTTATGTATTTTATTATTAAATCTTTTTTTTATTTGAAAAGAAATGTCTCCATCCGCAGAGTTCATGACAGCAGGGGGGGGGGGCGATCCCCCCCCCCCCCCTGTTGGCAAGAGGTTGAGAGTTTCGTCGGCAAAAATTTTATTGATTCGGAACGTAGGTGTCGCTAGTTTGGCATTAATGAATGTAATAATTTAAAACAAATCTAAGAATTACTTTTTATAAATAATCGAAGTATCCCGAAACTGATGTAAGTTGGCAGAATTTACAGTGTTCGACAAATAGCTGACAAGGCTACAGACGAAAACAGTTTCCAACAATTCTCGAATCGAATAAGCAAAGTAAGTCGACTGATTGTAGAACATAAAAGGGAGCTGTCATATATTCAACTCATAGTTAGCCCGACATTTGGCATAATAACCGACGAACTGAAAAGCGTTGTTTTTTGCCGAATATCTTTGACTAAGAAATCGAAGCGGCGGATGTTAAAATGAGAGGTAATCTGACATTTAATTTAATTATCGGATAGTTAGCCTATAATTTGTATCACATTTAGCAGCAAAACCGACTAAACGAAAAAGCGAATAAAATATCACATTTGCAAACGGTTTTTTAAATTTAAGAAATTAATGCGACGGACTCCGGCGGCGTTTATGTTACATTTAGCAGTACAAGCGTTAAGATAGCAGGTGAATTA
>JAOUZG010002431.1:0-11232 GCA_026289955.1 Argiope argentata | reverse complement strand
CTATTCGGTAACACATTTTGTACGTTTCCTTCCCATGACTCATATATGTAATTTTCATAACTGTAAACTAATCCAAAAATTCCGTCGTGTTTTAAAGCAACTAATGCATTTTTTATATGGCAATCAGTATGCAAAACTCGTTTTCTTACACACTTGGTTAACGTGTAAGGAAGTGGAGGTTTATTGTAAAAATATTTAAATATACTTTTATAAGGCTGCAATTTTTTAACGTATGATGGTAATTTTCTTAATCTCTTTTTGGTATTTTTAATTTCTAATTCAAAAACTAAACCGCACTCTGAAAAATTTTTTTCATATCCATAAAATTTTGCATGTTTTGATAATTCGACTTCATCTCTATTTTCAACTTGAAAGGGGTTTTGAAAAAATCCAATATTTTGATAAAAGTTTTTATATTCATTACGAGACCAGGAGGAAAATTTTTTTTCTTTTGATTCTACAAATTTGAACCACAGCCCTGAAAAATAGGCTACACCTTGTTTTAATTTAATTTTAAGTTCCCATTCATTAGTTTTTCTACGGAAATTTTTTACATAATAAACTGAATATTTTTTCACATTATCAAATGAAGCGAAAATATCTTGAATGTGTTTTCGATTTTCGCATTTAACAGTCAAGCGAAATTCATATTCGTACATGCTTTTGAAAATATATCTTAATTTTCTTTATATAATCAAATACTAAGGAAAATTTAAATTCAATAATCCAATAAAGAAATATAAAATATAATACCATGAAAAATAAAGCATAACTTTGTTTTAATCCTAAAAAGTAAATTAAAAAGGAATAAAGAATTGGAGGAACACTAGAAACTAATAACGTAAGTTTTGAAATATCCTGTTTTTCAAGTCGTTTTGAATTTGGTGAAAGAATGTCTAACTCTGTATCTTCATCTTTTTTAATATTTTGTTCAGCTTCTTCAATAAGACTTTTTTCTGCCATATTCTTTATTATATAAAAATGCAAATTTATTTATTTTTTTATTTAGGGGTATATAAGAAAGATTGAATTAATAAAGATTATAATATATCATGAATTCAAACAGCTTAAAAAATCCCGATTCTTCTCAAAAGGAAATTTGTTCTATATGTTTAGAAATTTGTGATAAAACAGTGGCTGCATTTTTGCCTTGTTCTCATTCGTTCCACTATCAGTGCATCGAAGAATGGTTCAAAGAGAAACGTAATTGTCCAGTATGTAAAATCAACATTAATAGGGAAATAAGACCTAATAATTCCAGAGAAATGTTAAGGGAATTAACATTTATACCTTTC
This sequence comes from Argiope argentata, assembly GCA_026289955.1. Taxonomy (NCBI): domain Eukaryota; kingdom Metazoa; phylum Arthropoda; class Arachnida; order Araneae; family Araneidae; genus Argiope; species Argiope argentata. The sequence goes on along the minus strand of JAOUZG010002431.1, from coordinate 9,937 downwards.
AGAATTCCTTATGCTTATTCAATAATCAGACCTTATTTTATGCACACTAGTCAATCTTTCAGAAATATTGAATTTTATCGATTACCAAACCCTAATTATGGTTCACTTTTAAGAGGGGGTCTAGAATTAAAAAGTATTTCGTTAATTAATTTGAATGCACATATTTAAAAAAAAAGTATTATTTCCTATCATATATAATTCATAATTAAAGTGATAAGAAGCGAGTTATCATACATTTTATTATATGAAAAACGTTTCATATACCATGTCTAATAAATGTAGGCAGGTTGGAATATCACTTATAAATTTACCATGCAATTATTTTTATTTAGGAGAAAATGTTTTTGCTTTAGTTGTTGAGTATTATGAGCAAATTATAGTTCAAATTCAAAAATTTTATATATATAATAATTTGTTTTACCCTTCGAATACATTTGTAAGATTGACACCAATTGTATGGTATAAACTGTCTTGTGAAATGGAAAATGAATTGAAAGAATTTTATATTATTCCAAAAGAATTGTTTGTTCATCGAAATAAAAATCGATATTTTTTACAAAAAATTTTTGTGAAACGAAATCAAGAGTATTACTCTTTTCTAAAGGAAAGATGTTTTTTAACAGAACTTCAGTGGCAAAATTTAAAACAAAATCGTTTAATTATTCATTATAATATTGTTACAGCAAAATTTGGATATTTATTTACAAAATTTTTGTCTTCATTCAGCAAAAATCAATCACAATGTTCTAATGACGTGTTGTATTCTTTTATATTGTTATATATGAAGCACGAATTATCAAAATATGAAGCACTCAATAATGAAGAGCTTTGGCACAAATATTTTTATATTGTTGTTTTCAATACAGATGTTAGATCTTTAGCTAGACATTTCTGGGAAATGAATAAACATTCATTATCGACTATTGATATTGTAAAAGAGTTATTTGAAAATGTATATAAAATGTTTATCGTCTAATGAATAAAAACCCTGCTAACAGCAAAGCTGAGGCGTGTAATCCAATTTCTGTATAATATAAGGCACTTAAATTATCAAAAAGATTTGAACCAACTTTAGTTTTTTCGTTATATGCAGTATAACTAATGTAACTATTTATAACGATAATCACAAAAATCAATAAAATTAGCGCAATTGTAACAATTAGATTCAAATTCATTTTTTTACTTTATTATATTATCACATTTTTCCTTTCTGAACAAATAATTTATTACTTTATAAACAAAAGTCCAGCTAATACTAAAGTAATTATTTGGATTCCTATTTCTATATAATACAATGTGCTAGTATTTTCAAAGATTTTTTTCCCAGTATCAGTAGTATTGCTATATGTTCCATAAGTTATATAACCAAATAAAACAAGACTCGTAAATAGAATTGTAATTATAGAAACTAAAATAATCAATCTCCAATTCATTTGTACTTTATTATATATTTATTTATTATATAGAAGAAATCCTACTATAATTGTTCCTGCAAGTTGTAGAATGGAAGAAATCAGTACAAAATGTTTATTATGATCCCAAAATTTAAATGCAGAAGCATCTATTGAAACTCCTTTAGCATCGTTTGCTCCTACTTTATAGGTGTGTTCAGGAGGTTTTTTAATTAAAAACGCCTTACATGTTATATACCCTATAAAAAATAAAGAACTTAGAGTAATTATTAACAAAACGCAAGTTAATAAAAATTTGAAATTCATTTTTTGTATTTACTCTTTATTTATTGAATAAAGATAATGAATCTTGTAGCGTGGATACATACGGAAGGAGTAATTCTTTCAAATCGTTATTATGTTTTAGAATTAGCTTATGAAGATATAAACGAATGCAAGAAAGTTTTTTTAATAAAAAGTCCAGTTTCTTATTTTCGTGCAATCAAAGAAAATGAAAACTTGCACAATTCTCTTGAAGTGATTATGTGTAGAGAAAAGGATTATAAAATGCACCACGTTTATAATTTTTATGAAGTCCTTAATTTTCTTAAAAAGCAATATTATTTGTTTGAAAGTATTTTGTCAATAAAAAATGTTTATTTTGGATATAAAGGTAGAAGTTTCCAAAGAGATATTCTAGATAAAGCTTCTATACCGTCAATAAATTTGGAAATATTATTAAAAATTCCACCTATATCAGTTTTGAAAATTCATTACCCATATATCATAAGAAAACCGTGTGATTATCATAAATCTAAGGAAAATAAATGTGCATCCTACGTTTTAGATTTGATTCGAGCCTATAACACTTCTCAAAAGTTTATTTTCAACCTCTAAATCTTCAAGTTTTGTATATACATTACAAAGAGAAGACTTAGTTTCTGGTTTTTTTAAAATATCTAATTTTATCCAAAGTGTATCAAGTTTTGATAAAGCTAATAATCGATGAAATAAATCAATTAATATTGGAGGTGCATTATAGTTATCGACTTTTTCTACCCTCTCATTAATAATATTAATATTTTCTATAAATAACTGTATTGCTTTTTCTTCTTCGTTATCAAATATATTTTTTGGAAACAGTTCTTCATTAGCATCTAAAATTGAATAAATTGCAGAATATAATAAGTTTCTTACTGTTACTACTAATTTATTTGTGGGGAAATGTTTTATAAATTCAAGAAAACTTTCAACAGTTTCCCAATGAATAGGATCCACAAAATTGTGGTGGGGCGTTAAAACAAAATTAAAAGGATCTAAAATCTCACCAACTGTTTTACATTTGATATCATATAATTTTAATGCATTATGGTAATGTTTGGGTATTGATTCTAATGGTACCAGTTGCTTTCTTCGTGTGCAAAATTTTTCTTTGTCATCTGGAATACTTCGATTAGCAGTTGCTCCCATTTCTAAATTTCCTCGACAAGCTACCGATAGTTCATTAAAAAATTTTTTAATCATCAAAGATTGTAATTTTAGAGTTTTGTTTTCATTGATCAAACCATCATAATAATACTTATTTCCACAGTTTATATAATTCAAAATTTCATTTAAATCTTTTTGTATGACATAATAAGATAATAATAATCCTCCATTATGAATAACGTCTTTTACGTTAATTCGTTTATTTAGACTCAAGACAAGTTGATATACGAAAAAATCATTAGGTATTTCATATTTATTGTTCCCAAATAATAATGCACGAATAAATTCATTCAATTTCTCGACTGACATCTTGTCTTAATTTCCAATAGTTGAAAGAAAATTTTTCTGTTCCAGTATAATACAGAAAAAAATTTCTTATCATTAAACAATGCATTAAATAAAGTAAAAAATATAAAATGAAAACCATATTCTTAATTTTTTTATTTTTCAAATGTGTAATAAATGATGTTACACTTACAAATAAAAACATCACATTCGAATTTAAAACAAATTCAGATGTATTAGTTTTGGAAGACAATAATTTACCTTATAAAACTAAAATTCAACACATATTTATTCACCCACCAAATTCCACAATTACTAACGCTTTTACAAACCACTCACACATTATTTTAATAACAGATAATTATCATTGGATTTACGATAGATTTAAGTTACGTTCTGTAGAGAAAAACCGGTCTCATCAAAGTAAGGTTTATTGGTTATTAATTCTAAGTAGTATTCTATTTACAACATTTATAAAATAATACGAAGTTCACTTAATTTTTTTAAGAATAAAGAGAATGCAGCTGTTTGTAAAAACTTTAACGGGTAAAACTATTACAGTCGAAGTAGAAGCAACTGATACAATTCAAATGGTTAAAGAAAAAATTCAAGATAAAGAAGGAATACCTCCAGATCAACAAAGACTTATATTTGCTGGAAAGCAATTGGAAGATGAAAAAACACTACTCAATTACAATATTCAAAAAGATAATACTTTACATTTAGTTTTACGTTTAAGAGGTGGATGAATTTTTAATCATCACCATGTGGATTAAAGTTGTTTTTTTTAAAAAAATCGCAATATTATGGAATTCGTTTTTCATGTGATAATAAAACTAAAAAAAATTTAATGCCACTGTAAAAAAAAAGTATTTACATAATTTTTTTCAACTATGTAAATACTTCTGAAATATTGGTTTTACAATAAAATGGCTTTTATAACTATCGATTATAAAGATTTAACAGAACTAATTTATAAATTTCAAACCTACAATTATTTAAATCAAATACCAAATGCCCGTTCCAATTTTGTTATTGTTAATAAATCCAGTTACCAAGGAAGTTACGGAGGCATATTTTCTTTTACTGAAACTCAAAATTTTTCATTTCCTTATGCATATGACCATATAACTAATGATTACATTATTGTATGGTGGTTAGTTCCATGTGAAATAGAAGGAGATTTAAGTTTAGTCAAATCAAATTTTGTTCTAATAACTCCAAAAATTTACAATCAAATAAAACGAGCAACAATATTCAAGTCACCCAAAAGTTCTTATTATCATTATGGTGACAATGAATAAGTGTAATCATTTTTTTAAAGTGTGAACAAGCATAAAAATTTCCATTTTCATAGTTGAATCGAAACGCAATGGAAATCAAGCAAACAAACTTTTAATTTTTCGCTGAAATTATGTACAAAAATTTAGATGTAATAAAAATTCTAAAAAGGAATTTGAGTAGATTATTCTCGTACTTGTACTTTATAGTTGAAAGAAATTTCTGTTTCTCAAATCATACAAGTATTTAACATTATTGTTGAAAAATAATTTTTTGCATAATTTTTTTATCTTTTTCGAATTCGGCTTTCGAATAAATTTGTTTTCCGTGTTTTTCATTCACATCATTGTGAATATCAAACCATAATTCAGGATAATTTTCCGAATTTAATAGTTTTGATTTAAATTTCTTTACGATTTCCTCATAATGAGTTACACAAATACTACATCGAAGAGTTCTATGCAATGAATAGACGGTGAAATCTTTCCATAGATCTTTTGCAAAATTGCGATTCTTTTTCAAATGCATTGCTTCTGCCATCATATGAAGCATTCGCCAATAAAAAGGCCCAAATAAATCAGCCGTCAATCTTCTATTTTGTACAAAATTTATTTCTGCATCATAATGATTGCTTTTTTCAGAATTTAATATTTTCACTTTGACCATAAAATTTCTTAAAGCATCTGCACGACCTTCGTTAATTTTTATAATCATTTCATCAAGTGCAAAAATATTTTTATCTGACCATTTTACATCATACATTAAAGATAATACACTATAAACTACCCATTTATATAAATTTATCCAATTGAAAATAGAATCAGAAAAAGGTGTGACAAGAGTATGCTTCAGTTTTTCCAGATTTAATGTTTTAGCCAAAAAAAGTAAAAATGTAATGACAAGTTCGTCTTTATATTCTTTCGAATCAGTTAAAATATTTACACTTGGTGCATCAATTTTTGATGCTAAATTAATATTTTTTGTAACATAATCAATTTGCTCAGATACAAGAGGGTTAGCGTCAATTTTCAAACGTTTCAATTCTAATTCATCATAATTATTCTTTTTTATTGCTCGTTTCAGAGTTATAAAAGTTGGTACATTCATTCTTTATTTATAATATCAAATTGATAACCAGTTCCCGATAAAAATTGTTGCCCAAAATAAATTTTACTAACAGAATCATTCACTTGAAAAGTTTTAGGATTAATAGATTCTAACACATAATTTTGTTTCACAGCTTCAAAGCATAATTTTTGTAACCCAGAGCGATTAGGATTTTTTCTTAAACCGTTACGATTTAAAGGTAATGGTTCTCCCAAGGAACATTGGATTTTTACTATAGTACAAATATCTTTATAGTTTTTATCTAATGGAAATGAATTTTTAAAAAATTGCAATCTAACAATTTCGAGAACATTGAAATAATAACAAATTATTCCACATTTTCGATAAATAAATTTCAAATCTGTAAAAGCGATAATTTTTCGTTGATCGATGTGCCTAAAAATGAAATCTTTTTCGTCGAGTTTTTGACAAAGAATTTTAGTATACCCCTCGACAAAACTGTCAACAATAATATATTTTTTTAAATTTACATAAACATGTTCTTTCTTGTGAGTAGATGCTTTATTTTCTCTATTTTTTATAGATAAATAACAAGTTTCATGATTTGCAATTTGTAACAAATCTGGAATTGAAATGTCTGTTACAAAAACAGTTGTAAATTTTCGTTTATTAGTAATTTCATAAATCTGAGTTAATTGTGTAAAAATGTTGATTTCAAAATGTAAATCTTTTTCCACATTATAAGAACAGTTTTTTAAGGATGGTAGTTCATCACGTAAATGTCTCTTATCTAGCGTGTCTTGAGTGTAGATTTTAGTGGATCGACATGTGAGTAAAATTCCATAATTATCACCTGGAACAAGACAATTTCTACGAATTACTTTACAGAATTCCGTTAGAAACTTTGGGATTTTTTCCACATTATCATTAAATATTCGAAGATCAGGGATAGAGTTTAAATGTTGTCGGAAAATATTTATAACTGCGTATAGTTTATGAGGTTTTATAATATCTTTTATTTCAATCCAAGTACTTGGATAGTTTTTACGAACATATTCAAATATTTTGAATGCAACATCTGCTTCCATTTTTTTATCAATAATAATAATTTAGTTGGTATTTTAACCTTATAAAAATAATAATTAATTAATAATTTTCAATTTGCAATATTAAATTAAATATTTATTAACGTTTGGTCCAATAAAAGGACGAGCTCAGATAAATCATTCCAATTTTTAACATTCTATAATAATTTTAATATCATTTCCAAGCAAAGGAATGACGACTTATAATTAAAAATAAAGAAGAAAAATGTTGCGTTTTTTAACTCTTTTAAAATTTACAACTCCGTCTTCGATACGTTATTCTGGTTTTATGTGCGATTTTTATCATTTTTACACAAGAAATATATTTATAGCAAGCTTTATATTAAGTTTTACTAAACAATTATTTGGAGATTCCATTTCTTGCACATCATTAAAAGCATATACAAAGGAGTTTGTAGATACAAATTGTTTAATTAATGGAACTTTTACATACGTTAATTCTGAACAATACTTTCACTATTACTATCAATGGGTTTCGACTGTTTTACTTTTAGAAGCGTTAATGTTTTCAATTCCGAATTGGGTATGGAGAGCACACGTTAGTCATTATATCGAAAATTTAACTTTGCATAATCCAAAATTAGATGTTCAGTATTGTAGTTGCATTATATCTGAAATCAAAAATTCAAAATTCAAATTTTTTATAAAGCATTTTATATTTGAATTAATTAATATATGTAACACAATATTACAATTTATATTGCTCAATTATTTATTTAATTCAAATTATTGCCCAGGATTACCATCACAAAATCTGTTTCCTTTGCACAGCAACTGTGATTTTACTGTAATGGAAAGTAGCGACTATACAAAATATTCATTACATTGTTTATTACCTCTGAATGTATTATATCAAAAAATATTTCTATTTATATGGATTTGGTTTTATTTTTTAATGGTTTCCCATCTCATTGTTATTATTAGAAGATTCTGGTTTTTTTATGGAAAACCCTTAAACACTTTGTTTTTATCTGACATTGTTAAAATGAACGTTAAAGGAGAAAATTCTATATATATAAAAAATAAGTTAGAATGCATAAGTACGTGGAATCATACGGGAACACCTTAAACAAATTTAAGTTTATTGCATTGCGATTTAAAAAACCCGTTTTACGATTTCGAGTAAAAGGTAATATAGAACAAATTGATACAAGTAATATTTTAGTCTTATATTCTAATAAACCGATTACGCAAAACTTTAATACTTTAACATTTGCCGTGAAAACCTCTTGCTGTACAAATGCGGTTAAAGTACCCTCTGGGAATCTTTCAGATTTATTATTGTCATTACTAAATCGATCAGAAATTCATGAATATTATTTTCATAATTCAATTTTATATGTTGTTGGTTCCAATGGTTTATCGATTGAAGGATTAGAAATTATCCCCAAAACAACAACTTTTAAAGCACTTCATATTTTAACTAAAAATTGCATAAATCAAACATTCAATATCGAACATTTTAAATTATGTAAATATTTCAAAAGAAATAATTTGGAATGGAAGAAATGGAATTCCTGGTGGTATTTAATTCAAACTCTTATTGAAAAAAACTCGTTTTTCAGTTCTATAACACTTCAAAATGCAAATTTAATATCCAGGGCTTATAAAAATTCGCAACAGGAATTTAAAATAGATTATATTGATTTATATAAATGTGAAATTGAATTGTGTGAAAAATCATTTTTAGGAATTATGTACAAAATGGAAAAAAATAATTTAGTATATGTTTCACCGATGATTGTATCAAAACCAAAAGAGTTTTATAATGATTCAAATTTTATAAAGTGTAATTATTGGTTACCTTTGTATTTTAATAAAACTTCCTGGTTATCAAATGGAATGTATTTCTACTTTAAAAAAATACGTCAAAATATTAACCACTTAACAAAAATTTTGAATTATCTAAAAGACTCAACTGTTGAAAAATATTTATTCATTTATAAAGACCTGACAATTGTTTATAACATTTTTCATCAATAAAATTTCTCAAGATTTAATCTTAATCGCATTCTTCTCTTTCCTCATTTTCCTCGTTTGATTTTAAGGTTTCTGATTCATTACGTAGTTTTAAAGCTTCTACATCTGCAGCTTTAACAAATTGTTGCTTCGGTTTATTACAACGTACGCACAATCCTTTAATCATATGTTTATTATTTGAAGACATAAAAGCAGTTTCTTGTACAGTTTCCGTCTTCTCTCTACATTTGACACATTGAATTAACATACTTTATTTATAGAAATCGATTTTGGTTTATTGTTGGTAGACTCATTTTTTTTTCACATATTAGAGGACCATTACATTAAATGCAGGCGATGCCAAAATTATTTGTTTATACTGGAATTAATTGATAATTCAACCACGGAACAAGAAATTTTGGTGAAGTACTTTATGATGTCATTAAATTTCTTTTTTACCTTTGTAAATAATAAAGATGTTTAAAGAATTTGTTAAATCTTTAATAAAATATCAAAAAGAAAAATGCATTTTTTCATTTCAAATGAGTGAAAACTTAAAGAAAAATATTCAAGAAGATCTTATTACTGCATACGAAATTAGCGAACCACTCAAAAACACATATAACGAACTATTTATAAACAGTAATTCATATTTCGACTTTTTATTACAAATTTTAAATGTTGCATTACCAAATAATAAATGTTTAGATGCATACCATCAAAATGATGATTCTTCATTAGAAAAATTAGAGCAATATAAGACAAAACTACAAAAATGTGAAGAGCAAAGAGAAATTCTCAAAAACTCATTAGATAATAATACGAAAGATTATGAAAGAAATATTACTAAATTGACAAATAAAATACAAAGCCAAAAAGAGGAAATAGAGGATCTACAAGAAGAAAAAAATAGTTTAGAATGCAAATTAAAAAATTGTCAGAAAGAAAAAATAACTGTGTTAAAAGACATAGAAAACGAATGTGATACAACAATAAATATATTGAAAAATCGTTTAGAAGCATGTCGAGCTCGCTTACAAGTTCTTAAACATCAGAACGAAAATAAAGATTTGGATCAATGCGAAGAAGAACTGTACGATTGTCAACAGGAGCTGGTAAAATGTATGAAGAAATTTAAATTTGAAATAAAAAATTTGGAAACAGATAATGAAATTAATCTCCAAAAGTTAAAAGAAGAGAATGCAAACTTGAAAAAAGAAAATTTCAAATTACAGGAAAGAAATTCATATTTAGAAATGCTTGAAAATGATAATGATAAAAAATCACTGGATTGGGACATTAACCATTCTAATTTTCAATTTTTCAATGATAATAACATAGTGACAGAAATTTTGAAAA
>JAOUZG010002414.1:0-12902 GCA_026289955.1 Argiope argentata | reverse complement strand
AATTTCCCATACATTTAACAAAATGATTCATAATTTGAAATTAATATTAAAATGTAGAAATTAATTTGTTTGGGGCATTATAAGTACAGAAGACTCTTGTAATTTTTTTAAAAAATAGAAGGGCATCAATTTTCTTATATGGTTTGATGTATATGATACTGTTTGCCACAAATACTTTCATTTTGCACTTCTCTAATTAATGGGTTAAGCATTAAGCCAGAGTCTAAGCGATTTTTTTATTATAATTGGGGAGTCCAAGCAATTTTGATTTCATTGAGTAATTTTTCTTATTATGATGCGAAGATTTCATTCTGCATTTGTAAATGTTTTTTTTTTGTTATTAAAATTATTGTTCAATTCTTATTGAATTTTGTAAGCATTAGGGACACGGGAAACGTTACTGGAAAGAATTTAAAAAAATTTTATTCTTTAGGACTCTGCCAATGTGTGTATATTTTTGGGCTGCATTTTTCGTGAGTGCATTTTACAAACAATTCTTTGATGTGACTAGTTGCATAAAAGTCTGTCTAGATGAGCATGTTTCTTCTATTGTTGATTGATATATTTATATAAAAGAGAGGTTTTTACATAATTAAAGCTTATTTGAAATTCAGTAAGTGGAATTCTTTATCCCCCTCTAAAAATCAAATTTAGTCAATGTTGATTTAATTAAGAGTACAAAAATTTTTCAAATGAAGTTATAAGAACATATTGTACGGTAATTAAAGAGAATAATATAAAATGGCATCGTACTGAAGATTTAAGAAGCACCCAAAAATGTCAGAGAAATTTTTTAGGCTTGGAAAAGTCGGAAATTCAAGTATCCAAGATGCTGATCATTCTGTTTATTTAAAAAATTGTGTATTCAATTTTGTTACAATCTATCTATACTTTGTCTTCTTAGATATATATATAAACACAGATATTTGAAACTGCAATGAGCATTTAAATAAAATACATCTAATACTGAACATGAAAATATTAAAACTTCATTATATTTTAGTCCAAACCATTTCTTTTCTTTCTACCCATAAAATCCTTTCTGTGTCAGTTCTTCTCTACCTTTTTTTATTTGCAGAGAAATGAAATGAAATGTAATTTTCAGGTACATTCACGTTTCTATCTTTTCTTTTATCATTTGTTTTGAATTTCCTTCTTCTTATTCTGAAATTATAAACAATGTAGATTTTTGAAAACTTTTCTCAGCTGAACCTGATGAAAGTCAACCAAATCAAAATTGTAGGTTATTTTTCATTCTCTGAATATTTTGTGGATCTACAGTGAATTGTAAAACAATTTAAATAAATTAAAGCAATCTTTTGAATGTAAATGAAATAGCAAGGAAAGCAAAATTAATTTGATCCTGTATAATTTGCTAAGAAATTTACATTTATTCTAAAGAATTCCCCTTTTGAAAAATTTTGCTTTAACATGTGCCACAAAATTCAGTAGATTCAGTACTCATAATAAATCGGATCACATTTTTATAAATGCAATTTGTAACTTTGCAGAACCATCCTTCTGTATGAAGGGGCACATTTGCAAGAAACCATTTTGGGACTGTAAATTTTTTTTTTTGCTATTAAAATAATAATAATAATAATAATAATTACTTAATCAAAGAAAAAAAGAAAACATAGTCTATTGTATGTTTATTTAACACATAATTTTGTTTTTGCAATTAATTACTTCAGAAAAATTAGAATTTTTTGCAATTTCTTTTTTGATGCTCTGTGTAGCAAGTGTATTTAAGCGTTCTTCATACGTGCTTGATCGAAGACAATTTTTTATTAATTTTAATTTGCTGAAAGAGAATTTATCATTTATTATAGAAACTGGCAATATAAAGAAAAGGGATTAGCAAAGTAAAAACTAACTCATTATAATTATTATTAATGTGTTACAATATGTCTCGTACATTATATACAACTCTTTCGTACAAAATCAAATCCAGTAGCAAAATAAATATTTGGATTGGGTTTTTATCCAAATTTTATTATAAAAGGTTACAAAAATATTATAAAATATTTACATACATAGTAAAGACTGAGTTTGTTTTTTATGGGAAATATCAGAAGTAGAATTCATTTGAATACTGTATTACATGGCTACTTTTGTATTGTTTTCATTTCCTAACGTAGGAATAATTTTTTCTTATGATGTATGTGCTAAATCATACACGATTCTATTTTTGGAATTTTATATTCTGTTTTTCATGTAATTCATAAGCACAGAATCGTATTTACTTCATTTGATTAAGCTAAAACTTGATAGCATCGTATGTCTTCAAAAAGACAACAAATAAGTAGAGTAGATTTCTTTGTAATATGAGTCCTTACTAAATTTAGAGATAAAATAAAACTCCACATGGCTGATCATTTGCAAACCGTCAAAGCCTATCTTTGTATTAACCTGAAAATTTTGGAATGTTGGATGCAGAAATGTAACTTTCAATTCTTAACATTTCTTTTGGAAAAATGGCTGATTTGGGGGGGGGGGGGATCTGGTTCAGTAAATTACATCAAAAGTGTAGAATAATTTTGTTTTGAATGACAATTTTTTGAAGTCTTTGGTGCACAAATCCCTGCCTCTCCTATAATTTTTATGAATAACATTGAGCATTGTCTTTAATTAACTATGCCTTTAAAGAGCTTTAATAATTAACAGCAAAAATTGTTGAAGTTGTTCCACTTTATGTGGTTGAGACCTCTGTTTGTTTTATTTTGCAGTATCTTTGGGAAAGGATAGTTTAAGGGGAAAATAACCCTAAAGTACATATCTAGGGATCATGAGCTTTCATATGAAATAAAAATTGTCTCATTAGATATTGTATTTAGTTGTTGTAAATGATGAACTCTGTCTGGATTTTATCCCACAAAGAAAGTATAGTGAAGCAGTGTTTTTGCAGTATTTTCTTTTTTCAAAACATATAGTGGTTAAGAGCAGAGTACCATTGACATCATTCACTTTCATGTGAAATTGGTGTAGTGACTTTGGCTGAGAATCTGTGTGTATGTTATTTTAAATAATCTTATTCTGATTATTTGTTTCTAAGACTCATTTCAGAACTAAATATATCTGCCCACTCTGATAAGTGCTTCCAAACATAATAATTTCCGATAAGAATGCAAGTTTTCAAAAATCTCTAGTGAATATTTGAAATATTTCAGCATTTCTTTGAATGTTGTATTCTTTTTTGAAATAGAAATACATTTCTGTAATTTAACACAAAATAATTTTTCTGCATTTTAATTTTTAATTATTTACTATATAAATTAACTGAGATGTGGTTGATTTTTTTAAATAAGCTTATTATTTGGTCATGAATGTTAGGAATAGATTAAATGTGTTGTAATATATTGAAATCAAAGAATCTAATAATTAAATTAAACCCTAATTATTATTTTTGAAAATTTTATCTTAATTCAGCCTATATTATCTTCATTCTAAAATATTTTCTTATTTCTTGATCTGGTTCCATTTTTTTAATCGAATTAATTGAACAGAAGTTCTATAAAAATGTTTAAATAAACAGTTCCCACTCTCCAAGTGAATAAAAATTGTTAGCTTGAGTGAATTCTTTTTGAATAATCCCTATCATTTCTTTGCCTAAATCAATACTTGTAAAGAAATTCCTTTTGGAATCTCAAAGTATATAAAAACCTGGGGGAAAAATTTCTCATATTTTTTTTTTTTACAGACTTTCACTTTTGTGCCCCGCTATGAACAGACATCAGTACACCCTTAATGCTTGCACATAAAATGTGCCTCCCAGGATGGAATAAAAATTAAGTTTAAAATTAGAAAGTTTCTTCTCTTTCTTTGATCATGTAACTGCTTACAGAAATTATGTGTTTATATATATATATATATAATATAAACAAATAGGAATTTTTCATCTGTATTGAATTAGATATACATAGCTTAGTTTAGAAAGGACTGACTTTTGATTGTACATTAAGTACATATCATTTTGTACTTATTTGATTTTATATCAATCAGCTTCCAGAAATTTTTTGAAAGAATTTAATGCAAATGAGAGTTATTCTCTAAGCATGCATATATTGACTGTGCTGTTTCTGAAACTGCCTAAATAAAATTGTTTTGGTTAAAATGAATAAAAAATAAAAATGTGGAAGAAAAGTTTTAAGGTATAATGGGGCTAATTTAGAAATAACGATTTAACGTAATTCTTTTTTTTTCTATCGGTAATGTGAATTGGAATCTTTTGTCATTCTTTATTAAAAATTTTAATTTTTTAGCATATTGCTGATATATTTGATAATTAAACTAATTCATACAGTATAGAAAATAAATATTAAAATACAATTGATTAAACCTCATGTTTTCATTTAGATTTTGCTTGAAAAATTAATTTATTCTAAAATTGAGTGTATTTAATTAGTTTAAATTCTATTTAATGATAGAGAATAACATGCATGTTTGTAACATACAATAGATATTTTTTAATGGTATAAACAGCCAATTGTCAAGTTCATGTATTAAAGGTAAAATATCATGTAGGGGAGGCTAGTCGTAGATCAGAGTTACATGGAGTCATTTCGTTTCCATTTAATTATCTATTTCTTTATTATTTCATTCTCCATGTCTGATATGTGACCAGCCATTATTTATGATTCTTATAAGCTGTAGCATCTGTGGTTTGAAAACAGCAAGAAAATATTAAATCTTGCTATTCTGTAATTTAGATCTTTTATTACATAAATAAAAATGTACCCGATTTTCCTACTTCATGTAAATTTCTTTTTATCTTATTTATGAAATTTTTCTTATTTTAGATGAGTTCAGGAAGTATGTCTTCTGATTCAGATAATATAGCTGGACCATCTAAGGAATCAAGGTTAGATTTCTTCCTTCCAATCTTTTCTTCTTTTTTTTTTAAAATGAATTTGGCGCTCATATCTCTTAATTCTGAATTGATATGAATTATGCTTATCTTATTTTTCATTCCATATATTTACATTTGTTAATTAGAGAATAAATAAGTATATATTGGAGCTAAATTGTACTTATCAGATCTAAACCTGTCAAGATATTTGTGATATACTTTGGAAGAAATTCATATCAACCTCAATAAAATGTTTAATTATTCCAAAATTAGAAGAAATTTCAGCATTATAAAAAAGTTATGCTTTACAGATTCTAATTTAGAATTCTTTAAAACCCTTTGTAACATTGGTCAAAGTGACTGATAACATTAACACAATTTTCATGTTTTAAAGTTATCCAAGCCATTAGCACGATTGCTTAAAAATGCTTTAAATATTTAATTATGTATTTATTCCTTATCTAAATATATGATTAAGTAACAGTACATATACTTCAAAAAATTAATGATTGATTATTTATTAAAGTTATCTTTTAGTATGTTGTCTTATATGAATTTTGCATCCAAAGTATAATAATATTTGTTGAACTGTCTTCTAAAGATCTTATGTCATTGAACCATTTTGTTTACAAAAAGGTTTTGTATCCTGTTTTGTTCTTTGTAATTTTTTCTAAAGATATTGCTTATTTGATGATTAATAAATTAAAATCAATTGATATACACTCACTGACGAATGAATTAGAATCCCAAGATCAATATTTTATTGGGCCATGCATGGATAAGTGTTCTGATTCATTTGGGCATCGAGTCTGCAAGCTTCTGGAGTGCATTGCATCTTAAAAAAATAGGGGCTTTGTATTATAGTTGTGTAATTTTTTTCTGATATACAAGCTTAAAATTTCATTATACACTAAATCAATTATTATGCATGGAGCTGTTTTTCTCTGTTGGGAATAAAGATATTTTAGTTTTGTTTTAAAATGTTATCAGAATCAGCTGATATTTTATTTTGTTGTTTAAAATTACAAGTTGTTGATTCTTCTGTTCCATTCTCAGATCACTCATAAATTTCTTCGATTCCGCATTTTGCTTCGACTCACTCGTTGGCTTTTTCTTGTGCTTATTCTTTTTTAATTTGTTCATCTGTCATTTTAGGTTTGCATTCAATTTCTTTTGAACTTCAGCTTGTTCTGTAACTTTTTCTTGTGCACATTTTGTTTCGGTACGCTCATTTACTTTTCAAATATGCATTTTTGTTCAACTCTCACATTAATTTGTTAGAATTCATATTCTACTTCAGTTAGCGCATTTTTTTTTCATGTAAATATTCAATTTCAATTTGCTTATAGATTTTTTTAGGTACACATGCTGTATCATTTTTCTCAACTGCTCTTTCTGCCCCGTTTTCCATTTTAGCTCGTTTTTCAAATATAATACATTTATTGAGTAAATTTTTATGTCGTTCTGCATTTTTTTATGCCTTTTGCATTTTGAAGCTTCCAATTCAAACTTTCTTTTCTGTAACATGGTTAAAACATTAAAAAAAATTTACTGCATAAAAAAATATAAGCTGGACTTTTGACGATTTTTTCAAGTTGAAAAATTTCCCCCTTCAGTTAAGAGGAGAAAGTAACCAGTTTATTTTATCGTTTTGAGCAGTGCCAATGCCTAACGATTCATAATGTAAATGAGCCCTGTTTTTAAGCTTCAAATGTGCCAAAAAATATAAAGCCACAATTACAGTGTTTCAAAAATACGAAAATAGAAATGAAATGTATTTAAAAATTATATGCTTACCATTCTTCACATTGCTCAAAGGTCAAACACAGGAATGAATTCCTGTCCATAATACAAATCAAAGTCAATATTTTTCAAACGTGAGACACTAAATCGCTAACAGGATTTAGTGTTTCACGTTTGCCTCCTTGAGTAAAGATCTAACCAAGGTCTCGAAGTAAAAGGCATCCTATTTCCTATTATAGAAACACGCTCTTTGCCTTGAGACTTTGAGAGCCATTCCTGTACTTCATAGGGGCCGAGTGTGCAGGAGGGTGTAATATGATATTTTTCTCTTTAGTTACGTACAAGATGTAAAATGTCTACCCCCTCCCCCCACACCTGGTTGACTCTTCACTCTTTTTCTCAGAATAGTTGGTTTTTCAAGGGTACTGATATTGCATGATTCTTTGATTGAGATAGGTGAACCGGGATTGGTAATAAAGGAGTGTAAAAATGAAACATTTTATTTAAAAAATATCCTTTTTTTTTCAAAATTTAAATTATTATTATATTAGAACTAAATTTTGATTCCCCTTAATATATGACGCCTGATGTGTGCGCCTCTTGCGCCTGTTTGAAAATCCGCCTCTGCCCACCTCAGAAATGATGACCCGTCATTTGAAAGTGCTGAAATGATATAATTTAAGTGGCATTCAGATTTCATTGGCATTTTTAGAAAGATATATATTTTGACTTTTTTATCTCTCATAAATCATCCTTTCAAAGTTTCTGTGCTCCTGTGACAGACAATTATCTGTAGAATTTGTTAATATCTGCTGGAAAGTCTTATTTAAAATATCTACTCTTAAGTTGCTATAATTTCATAGAATTACGGGGATTACATTTTTATTTCACATCGCAATGCTCATATATTTATGAGCTATTGAGTTTCTTGTTTTAAAAAATTGCTTGATAATTAATTTCATTAGTGCATCAAATTTAATATTAATGTATTAAAAATTTATGGATCAATGCTTTATTAATTTTGCTCTATTTGTCTTTGTAAGGTTATTTTCTTAAATCATCTCATTAAGAGCTATCTTCTTTATAAAGAGGGAAATATTTCATCATTCTTATTTCTGTTTCTAGGAATTTCTCAGTTAAAAAATCACCTATACGTTTTGAACCAACTTTTATATATAAACGTCGTAAATGTACTGCCTTGAAAGCAAGGAAAATAGCAAGAGATGTTCCTTTCTCTAATAATGTAAGTATTTTTTTGTTGTTTTTGTTGCCGATATTTGTATTTAATTAAGTTGTTTTTAAATTTAAACTTTGCTTTCAATCTGTAGTTAGTGAAAAAGTTTTAGAAAAAATAAAGATTGATTTTTGCTGTCCAGAAAAAAAATTGAAAATCTAAGTACCATGTATAAATCATCAAGAAAATTAACTTTAGTATAAAATGGATGCTTTGAAATTTTGTGCCTAAATATGTGTTATGGAAAAGAGAGTGATGATCAATATGGGTGGAAGGATTTGCAAGTAATTAATTTCATAATCTGGGGCACTAATTTAATAAAAATTACTCAGAATTTTAAAAAAATTGGATCAGTGTCTATAATAATTTCTGAGTTTACTTTCTATTTATTTGTAGTTATACTATTATATATTTACTGTCTTTAAGCACCCATCTTGTATCTGAATTACAACTATAGTATAGTCCAATGCTGTATTATATTTGTAATATTGTTTATCTAGAAGTTGATAAATCTTTAAAACATGAATCCTCCTGAATCCAAAGAAACATTTTTGCTATTGCCTATCTGTAAATATAACTCAAAAAGAGCAACATACTTGAAAAAAATTAATACTTCATCTTTATTGGAAATTTTCATATCCATGTTATGGATGTTTTTATGTGAATATGTTGTAAAAAATACAACAAAGCTGTGCAGAAGAAATTTAACTTATCTGTTTATCTCCAGACATGTAAAGTTCTGTTAGATTTAAAACCAAATGATTGGAACGGGAAGACTGTTGGTGAACATGTGAATGTAATATATTATAAGCATGATGAGTGATAATAGACAGGTTTATAATATGATCTTTATATGAAAATAGTAGGCTTGGGTCAAATTTTGTGACAATCCCATCTATATTTAGTCTCCTCAGATGTATGTGAACTCAGCAGTTTAAACATGCGATTGCCTGTTTAAACAAAATGCATTTAAGCAATATTGAGCTCAAAGATAATAAAACCACCATTTTTTAGACAAAATAATTTCTTTTCTTTCATTCATCAAATCTTTTCCTTATAAATCTATATCAGAGAAATGAATTATTATTTTCATAAGGGTTGTTCATGATATTATTTTTTCTTTTATCAATCATCTTTTTTTTTTTTTTTTTTAGTTTCATTATTCTTATTCTGTAATGCAAACAACAGAGGTTTCTGAAAAATTTTCTCAGTTGCACTATTAGGAGAGATATTTTAGTTCTCATAATTAGTCATATCTTATCCTTACACTGAAAAGAACTGACAAATGAAATGTAACTTCATCTTCATTTGAAGTCTTTCACAAATAAGAAAAGCCAGAAAGAGTTCTGGTTTCTATGAAATAATAAAACTTTAAAAAGGACTTTCTATTGAAAAAAAAACAAACATTTATTCTCCATATCATTCTTTGATACTCTTTTTTATTGTAAATTCTTCCCAAATTATTAAAAACAAACAAACAAAATCCTGAGTATTTTTGTAAGTCTTGAAAAGAATTTTTTTTAAAGCCATTTCATTGAATTTTCATGTTTTGAAACTTTTTATTTGAAAGAATTCTGCTATCATTTAGGACTAGTGAAAACTTGAATGCTTTCCAAAAAATTATAGCCATTTTACAAATTCTTAAATTTTAGAAAATTAAGTTGTGTATTTTGTTCAGAGTGCAAAGTTAAAATTATTCTTAGTATTACATTTGATTATTTTGCTGAAATCATTTTTAGCTTAAATCTGACTTCTTTCTTTGATATTTTGCAGTTGTTCTTCTCAAAAGGGAAATGTCTAATTAGTAACTTTAAAATTATTAGAATATGGCATATTCTTTCAAGTGGAAAAAAATTATATCTTTTGTTGTTTTCTTGTTAGTGAATGTGTGAAAGAAAAATTTAAAAAATCTAACAGTCCTGTTTGTCATTTTTATTAAAATATTCTTGATATCCTAAAAATTAACAAAAAAAAAAAAAAAACAAGAGTTTTATGACATTATTCCTTGAATTCCTTTGAAATTTTATTGAAATAGTTTTTTTTGTATATTTTTTTATTTCATTTAAAGTCTTTTTGAGCAAATATTAACTTTTATTTCGGGTTTATACATTTTGTTTATTATATTTTTAAAAAATACTTCAACTTCTAATGACATGGTTTCTTTATTCAATTCCTACTATTAACTCACACTCTTCCTATATAAATATACATATTGTTCAAATTTTCAATTGTTAATAAAATACTTTCTATTCATGCAATCAAGTTCAAGTAATTTTTTAAAACTTGTAGTGGAGGGCATTTGACATCAATACAGCTTTTTTGATTATTAATTCATTAATGTTTTATTAATTAATTAAAAATTAACTTTCTCACCTTTATAATAGTTCTCTATAGTAGTTGTATTTGTTGGGTCAGGATAGCCTGGTTCGTGGGGTTTTGGATTTGCATCCCTTGTGTTGCGAGCTCGAATTTGGTTACAAAGTTCTCCATGTTGGGATTTATACCACTGGGGGTACTGAGTCAAAGATGATCATTAATCATTTGCTTAGAGGTCCATTCCCTAAGAAGCTACTGCACCCTCCTTCTGTTGTAAAGCGGAACATGAGAACAAAAATTGTAATTATTTAATAAAAAGTTACTAAAATAAATTTTTTCCTAATATCCAAAGTAAGAATTTATTTTAAAAAATTGTTTTTTTATATTACTTGTTATCATTTCAGAACATGTTATTTTGGGAATGAGAGTCAACAAAAATCCTTAGGTGAAAAATTGAAATTTTATTATCTGCACGTGCATCTCAAAAAATCAGCTTTTAATAACGTGTTTCCATCACATTTACAAAAGCTCTGATTAAAAACAATAAGTTAATCACTACAGTAAATAAAACCTAGAAAAATGTCATTTTGAGTATGTGATTATATGAAATGAAATAAATAGGTAATTGATAATTTTTAAAACAATAAATGCAAGACAATTTATTTATTTATTTTGGATTGTTTGCAAACTAAATTGATTCATTCAATGAAACAATTAATGAATAAAAATATAATTTAACTTGCACAAGCACATGGTGCTTGGCCTTTCAAGAAATTATGTTCTGAGATGATATATTGAAATATGTATAGCAGATTTCATTTGAATCTTTTATTTTTATGCTGTTTACTGCACAATTTGAGTTATTTAATAAAAAAAATTTTGCACACAGAAATTGAATATCTATTCCATGCTGTTATGCTGCATATTTAAAATGGGTTTTAAAAAAATGAAATGAATCTTTTTTATTTATTTATTGTTTAAGCATTTTATTTCTTCAAAAAGTAAATAAGTGTTTCTGGTAGTAAGTATTTATCTATGGTCCTTATATAATTTAAGCAAGTCTTACTTAGGAATAATTACTTTTGATAAGGAATATAATTTTTTTAAAGTATGGTTCAGAATGAAAAAGAAAATTGATTAATTGCATATATATTCTGAATTGCGAGTACTTATGGGATATCTCGTAATGTGGTTTGTGACCTCCTTTTGCCCACGGAAGTATAGCAACTTTTAAAGATTTTTTCTTATTTCCACTCATGCAACTGTTGTTGCATACATAGTAATTATTTTCTATGAAAATGCCATTGTTTACAAAGCTGGTTAGTGAATGTGTTAAATATCTTGGCATTTTATTGAATTCTGCATTTTTTTAGGAATAAGCATTATACAGCCTTTTATCTTTGCATCTTATAAAAGCTTATTGTACAGGTTAACCTTTGATGATTCATTATGTATTTTTTCAAATGTAATGATTGATTTTGTTTAAATAAGCTTGTTAATATTATTTGGGCTTGATATCTGCATGGAAGGGGCTAAATGGAATGCATTTGCTCTATAAAAATTAATTAAATAGTTTGTTTTTCACTAACAAAACTTGAATATCTTAGTTTGGAAGGAACCAGAATATGTCTTTTCATGCATAACTCATCAGCACATGTACAGGCTATTTTTAACCCTATCATTTCTCTTTGGTTTGGACATTCTAAGAATTTATTAAAGTTTATGCCTGTTATTTTCTACACCTTAATGAAGGAGCTAGAAGATGAGGATTAAAACAGGAAACAATGAAACGATGTATCTTATCCCTTCATGAGTATGTGTATAAAAATGAAAGTTGAAAGTTATGAATTTTCAAAGTTGTCTATTTAAGCTGCTTTTTTCCAAAAAAATTTTTTAATGTAAACTATTTGTAATATATACTTTCTTATTCTTCCAATATTTTTTTTAATATAGGAAAAACTATTTATATTAAAAATAATGTTTCATTGGAATAAAATAAGGGGATAAGAAATGAATATAGAAAAGGTATGAAAAAGGGGGCTAAGTTCAATTTTGGTTTATCTTATTAAAAGTTAAATTTAAATCTTAAATAAGAATATATTTGCAGGAAAAAACATTTATGTACTCTGATAATATTTTATTTTTATTCAAATATCAAACTGCATGAGGATTAAGTGCTTGACAATTTGTATTCAAAATGACCAATGTGTATTCAAATGTGTATTCTGAGGGGTTGATTGGTTTTTTAACCATTAGATGGCTTAAGATTTTTGAAAGCATTTTGTGCAATTGCAGATTGTAGGGTAATCATTAACCTTCTGGCTGTTCTATATTCAGGAGCTACCATTAATGAGGATTCATTATTTACCAAACAGCAAGTAAAACTTGCAAGTCACTCTAACCAATATTTTGAGTTGATTTTTACTTCAGAGTACTTCATTTTTTTTAATTGCAGGTTTTACATTTTTTACTGTACATAACTCTTACTGTATTGTTACTGTAGTATTAGACATTATTTCCATTATATATATATATATATATATATATATATATATATATATATATATATATATATATAATGTGTTTAATTTTAAACGTTATGAACATAGATTACTGAATTCGTCACATGAATGAATGAATGAATGCTATGGATAATATGAAATGGATGTTATTGCTGATATTTTCTTTTAATATTTTTTTATATGGTGTTTAAAATTTCCCATACATTTAACAAAATGATTCATAATTTGAAATTAATAT
>JAOUZG010002407.1:0-17883 GCA_026289955.1 Argiope argentata | reverse complement strand
TTAAAAAACTTGATTCAATTCTTATTAAAAAAATTGAAGTTTATTTTGTGCCTTTAATTCGTTATTTAAAGGCCACAGATCTATTTATTGCATTATACAATAATTACGTCGATGATTTCTCAAAAAGGATACAAAACTCTTTGCAATTAACGAAAAGTAGTACTGGCAAAAATAATTTTGTTTACATTTTACTTAAGAAATATTCAAAGAAAACGATATCCATCTCATTTATGATCCTTGACTTTTATCGCAATTCATAGTACTAATAGCTACTCAAATAAAAAGATAATTTTCAATTTAAGAAAAGTGGTAATAGACAAGAGACGGAGAGAAGTCCCGAAGAAAACAATATCATTGACATTGTTCTTTTAATTGCTGTGTTTTCAAAATAAACCTACATTTTTAGAAAAAGGCTTTTCACCTTTCTTTACGGACCAGAAACTTTATTTTGTTTATTTCATCTCGGTTGCCATTTGAATTTACTTTCCTGTAATATCTTGTCCTTCTGTCATTTTCTTGTTCTCCTTTCTTAATTTCTGAAATGAGATACCAATACAGAAAAAAAGGAGGGTCATTCTATTCACATTATTTTCCTATTGGCTAGTTAAAACTGGTTTAATTCGGATTCAAAATATTAATGTTCAAATAGCTCGACTATCAAACAGAAAAATCATTAAGAACTAAAGAAAAATGTTGAATGAAATTTTAATGAACGTATTTGATTGTTTTTCTTTATTTACATGAGAAGAAAATTAGATTATTATACACACCACTTTTTTTTAAATATTTTTATATTAAATCTAAGTTCATATAAAATAAATAGTGTCTTGAGCTTAGTATATTCCTTCTAAGTAATGCGCCGGGATTCTTTTTGGAATTCATGGTGCGAAATTGAATTTAAGTCGGTGAGTTAATAATGGCGGTAATCTGAATTATGATGAATTTATTGTTCCGTTATTCATAGCTGAAGGATTTGAAATATATGTTTTCTCTTCAAAATAATTTTCTTTCTGTCGCGTTATAGTACAACGATATACTATCCGCGAATATATTTATTTTGATGAAATCATTTTTAAAACTAAGTTTTACAATAATAAGCAAACTTTAAAAATAAAACGCTTTCTTAAAAAAGATACATCACTTTCAATTTCATTTGTGAAAATACTGATATTAGTTGCCCCTGATTTTAAAAAAGCATTGCCTACGAATCAATTTCGCAAATATGTGCTCAAATAAGAACATAATTTTCAGTTTAAGAAAGTTGGTAGCAGATAAGATATGGAGAGCTCCCTAAGAAAACTTTACCAATGACATTGTTCTATTTATGATTCTGTTTTAAAAATAAACTTACATTTTTTTTAAAAAAATCTTTTTCATTTTTCTTTACGGACCAAAAAACTTATTTTGTTTACTTTATCTGTGGAATTTGAATTAACTTCCTTCAATAAATTGTCCTTCTGTGATTCCCTTGTTCTTATTTTATGAAATAAGACCAACCCACTCCCCCTATCCAGCACAAAAAAAGGTTATATTTGCTAAATTATTTCTATTTTGTCGAGTTCACGCTCCTTTGAGTTGGATCCAGAATAATAATGTTCAAATACACGAATATCGAACAAAAAATAATAAGGAATCAAAGAAAAATGTTGAATTAAATTTTTATGAATATATTTGATATTTTACTTTTCTTTATTTACTTGAGAAACAATTGGATTATTATTTTTACCACTTTTTTTTGAAAAGTAATTTATATTTAAATTTAAGTACACAGTGTTTGGTAGTCATTAATCCTTCTGATTAAATCCGTTGTTGTATTAATCAGTGCTAAGGTTCTTAGGAAGCCCAGTGCGATATTGATTAAAGTGTTTTAGCTTCGACGAAACGTTATCTTGTATATCCAATTCTCTGATATAAACTAAAGAATTTGAAATATGAAGATACGGTTTTTAAAGGGCTCTAGGAATTGATACATTCTCCTGAAATATGTTTATTTTGAGCCAATTATTGCTTTCTTTTAGGTGCATTTTACAGAGATAAGCAAGCATTTAAAAATGGCATACTTTCTTTCAAAATATTCTTCTTTTTTTAAAGTCTACAATCGAAAAACGAGGACTATAACCGGGATATAAGATCGAAAATCGAGGACTGTAACTGGGATTTAGGGTTTTGTAGCATTTTGATGACAGATCACTAGAAAATTAACTTCGGCCCGAATGTTGACCACAGGTCATGCATTATTTAGGCCACAGCTTTAAAATTTGCAAATCCTAATGAGAGAATTGCACTGGGAATGAATTACAGTTTATTGCAATGTTAGTGCCTGAGTAGATTCTGTAGCTGGCTGTTTTAGACAATTACTTGCATGGCATGAATTTCCCATTTTAGGCTAAAGATCGAATTTCATTTATATCTTATCTTTGAATTCCATTATTATTTTAAAATATCGCAAGCAGCTTGGAGAGATGAATTCCCCCAATTTCCGAAAACGAAATTATTTTAACCAACTTCCATTAATTTATATATTAGAATTTTTTAATCCCGAATTAGGGACTCTGTAATCATTCAAAAATCTTTAAAATCTTAAATTAATGCAAGCAAATGTGAATGCTACCAAATCAATTAAACGGAAATATTCAATTAAAAAGCTTGATTCAATTATTATTAAAAACTGAAAATTATTTTGTTACTTTAAACAATTGTCAAATGTTGAAGTAGGTTTTTATTAATAACACCATTTTTTGTTAGAAAGAATTTTTTTTATAAATAAATATATATGTTTTTAGCATCAAGATTAGATTATCCGCATCAAAGGTTTTCAAGTGTTCAGGAATTTACCTGAGTCTAATATGGCTGACTGGTCCACAAATAGAACTGCAATTTCTTAACGTTTGGGTCCCGTAGAAATTTTTAAAACATTCAAAGGAATAAAAAAGTAGAGAAAGTGTCAAAGTGCATATCCTAAAGGATTTCTGAGATGACAGTCATACGTTTGTGCAATTTTATTCATATCCATATTTTCACCTCAACCCCGAAGGACACACGTATCCCATTTAAAAAGACCACTTATGTCCGACTTCCAAATTTACACCAAAAGCTCATTTTTTTATTTTAGCAGAATATAGACATTTATACCGTATGTGTTATTTATAGGTTGACGGGGTGCCTATCCCCAGAAGGGGCTTATCACCGGCACTTTCAAATCTCATTGCTTAGGTTATCTTCGTAGAGCGTTGAGACTGACTGCATTTCGTGAAGGCAGAAGGTCGAATGAAGCCAAACTGGCGAAGCTGTGAAACCGAATACTGAGTAAAACTCATTACAGTCCTATATTATCTTAGTGTTGGAAAAGAAAAACAGTATTATTAAAAGGATTAAATTAGTTTAAATTTTACTGGGTGGGAACTTATACCCAGGTGATTTAATTTTATGAAGGGTGGTTACTATTAAAATTTATTGCCTATAAGTTATATTATGTTAATTTATATTTTCTACAAGAATGATAGTAAATTTATCCTTTACGTGAGTTAATAATGAAAAAAAATCTAGAATCATCTCAAAAATATCTCGGCGTGTTAAACTTTCGTTGCCTGCAAAAATGAACATGTTTATTATTCAGTCTGATGATCAACAAAATATTTACTTCTAAAGTCAATTGATTAATAATAAACTCTCTACAATCCAACACTCTAATCTCTGATATGCCCATACTGCATTGCATGCATGTTATGACTTGCGATTTGTCACTCATTTTCTTCCATTTCCTTTGTGGTGAACTATATAAGCCAATTAATATCCTTGGAGCTGAGGGGTCCCTTTTGCTTGATCGGTATGATACTCGGCTACTAACCATAAGATTGGAAGTTCGGGCCTAGCGCAATCCGCTAACCCCTTACAGTCCTTATCGAAAGCAATATGTTGTACATAGAAAAGTACAGAGAATATTTAATATATTTCTCAGTGCAAAGTTGAACTTAATATTAATGAACAAAAAATCCTTTTCAGTTACTTTGATAATTTTTTAACTGTACTCTTGCAGCGCCAATATTTTTTCTACCGGCAACTTTTAGTACTATTTTTAATTAATATTTAGTATTATATTTAAAATTTTATTATTAATATTTAG
Organism: Argiope argentata; assembly: GCA_026289955.1. Taxonomy (NCBI): domain Eukaryota; kingdom Metazoa; phylum Arthropoda; class Arachnida; order Araneae; family Araneidae; genus Argiope; species Argiope argentata. The sequence continues at coordinate 13,760 of JAOUZG010002407.1, read as the reverse complement.
TATTATATTTAGTATTTTTAATTAAATATTTAGTAATATTTATGCCTCTGCACGATACGGACACTCTTTATAATAAGATGGGTGTCCGGTGCCAAATCTATCGGATTAAGGAAATAATTGCTTTTATATCTCACTGAAACTGGGTTTTTTAGATACAGTAAAAAGTATTTTATCATGACAGAACATGATGTAGCTTTTGGAATTTAGTTTTTAGCGTTAAACAAAAGGTCGTAGGCAAAAAAATAAAAACTGTATTATCTACACGACCATCTCAGATAAATAATCTTTTAATAACGAGTTGCCATTGCATTTACAAAAGCTCTGATTTTTTAAAAATGTTAAGGACTACAGCAAATAAAACTTAGAAAAATGTCATTTTGAGCAAGCGATTATACGAAATGAAACAAATAAATGTGGAAATGAAATAAGGAAATGTGATATTTTTTTGGAAACAATAAAGGCGAGACCAATTTTTTTGGATCGTTTTCAATACTGAAGTTACTCATTCAATGAAACCATTAAAATGATCAAAAATACAATTTAACTTGCGCGGCCACAAAGTGATTGGCCGTTAAAAACTTTTTTGTTCTGAGATGATTCATTAAAATATTCAAAACTGAGCCGTAGTGGCCTGGTTGGTAGAGCGTTGGACTTGAATTCCTTAGGTTACGGGTTCGAAGGTCATCGGCCAAAAGATTCCCCGAGTGTGTGGCGGCCGGCGCTGGTTAAATCTGTTCGTGATCACAAAGTCCTCCGTGTCGAGAGTAATATCACTGGGGGTACTGGGTCAGACGTGATCGTTCTCTGTTCCAGATTTAAATTACGATCTAAGATGAATGAATGAATTTGCATGAATGAAAAAGGGTTGTGACAAGTGAGGAGCTAAGTCATACTCTTGGCCCTAGATGACGCTACTTCTAAAACAAAGAGGCACATTTCTTAGGCTGAAATCATCTGTTGACCGTATCTGCGGAAGCTTGTCCAAAGCAAGTAACTTTAGTCACAACCACAGCACAAATATGCATAACAGATTTCGTTTTATGTTATTTTGCAGTATTGTAATTTAAGAAACTGATATTCAGTACAAAACAAATTATCCTACCAGTCAGTTGAATAAAAAAAATATATTAAATCGTAAAAGATATTAGTATAGATATTATAATATTGTGTAGAATGTGGTGATTTTATAATCTGTGGTGAATGCTTCGAACGGAAAGTGAAAATACATAAGATCTATTTTGATGGCTGGTAAGTTGTATAAAAGTTTTTTGATAAAATTAATTTTGGGTATTTCTTTTTGTTCTAGAATGTTCTTATAATGTCTGTATCTTACTGAATCTGAAAAATTCGAGTCCTTTCGCCTTGTTGATAAAACAGATGTAAGTTTTAGTTCTTTCAATAAAGTCACGAATTGATAGAATAGCGAGTGTTATTTTTGGACTTTGGTTAAAATAACGTTCATATGTGCTGCTAACTTCCTCTACGCGATTATATTTCCTGCGAAGTTAAAAATATGAAACAAAAAAGGCATATGACCCGATCATTAAAAGAGTAGTACGAGCACACATTTATAAAAGTGGATAAGTGAGACACATGCCATACCTAATAAACTTTCCCCAATAATCTCAGAGAAAGACTGTTCTAAAATAGGAAATAAATGACTCATCAAAGTAAAATTATTATCGTAGTTAGAATCTTTTAAAAAATAAAAACTAAAATTTCGGGTAGTGGAATTATGACCGTAGATTCTTATATGCATTCGCAGGAAGTGCAGTATGAATTAAAAGAGTATTTACTCCCTTAAGAAACAGAACAGAACGCCGTCTCATACCCCCGTATCTGTGACCATTCTGGTCACTTCACGGTTTGGTGGGCATGTTACGGGAATTTTATTTTAATTAATAAGATATATACAGTAAGAAATATAAAATAAAAACAAAACTATTTACAGAATTTACAAGAAAATGGGTCACAGGTAATGAGAAAGGTTTACAGAGGTTTTCTTCTTTTAAAAATGGTTTAACACTATTATTGGCTGAAATTTAACATGAGTTATGATAATAGTGAATAATAGGAAACTGCTTTTTTTTATCCTCAGTCTTTTTGAGTATGAAACTTGTTGAGGACTAGGAAGGTGAGAACAGATTTCTATTTCCACTTATGAATTTAATTATGTGATGAATTTTTTGCCTGGATAGACGGTTGCTGGCGACTCTTCTCAGCCATTCCAGTTCATGGATTGGTGATGGTTTCTTCATATGCCAAGAGATTGTGAGGATGCATTCCGTGGCGTAATGAAGTGCCGTGCCAGTCCCACCACAACTGCACTGGTCACTCTCAGACAGGTTGAACCTTTTAAGGCAGGCAGGAAAAGGACCGTGTTCTGAGAAGAAAATTATATCCTCTCTGATCCAGTTTGTAGGATAAAGATTGACTGAAGGCAGAATATTGAAGACTTTCCTGCCTGTGTCAACATTGCTCCAATATCCTTGCCATTCTTCTAGCATGTTATGTCTTTCCGGAGCAGGGCTTTTATATATGGTCCCTTAAGAAACAGGAAAGTAAGATTTTCAAAATAAATCAATTAACTAAAGGTACCAGATTTTCTCTGTAATGCATAACTTAATGATTGCATCAGCTGTTACTTCAAAAAGAGGTAAAAAATCTTTCTTAAATTACGAAACATAGTACTGCACGGAAATAATTTTTATTACTTTAAGATAAAAAAAAAATTCATGTTTCAAGAAAATCAAACTGATTTTCTAACAAGATAAGTACACACTGAAAAAGGAAGCAGCAAACTTTAGAAATATATAATAGCACACAAGTTACTGGTCTAGTTAATATTATCCACAAGTAATTTAATTTTGCTATATAATAATAATTAATAATCACTTTTTTTGTCTCAAAAATGTACAGGCGTTTGTCCATTTCGATACAATAGGAAATATTCGCTTTGGGCACCTTCAATTTGTTCACTCTTTCTTCCAAAGTGGGTGTCCATGCAAAGTACATAATATATTCCATTGAAACGGCATATATTATGACTTATCCCAAAGAAGGAGCTTCAATAATTTATATAGACTTTTTCAAAGCGAGTTCGTTGTCTTAAAATATCCTTCTAAAATTATGCTATGAAACGGATTTTTACAAGACAGTTATAGGTCCGTACAAGGATAGTGATATTTCAACTCTTATTGTAGGTGTAAAAAAGTTTTAATCTCTTTTTATATCGTGACTAAAATCTTTTATCTCTCATTTTTTCGTCTTCATTTCTAAGTCTGGAAATTGCTTTGAATTACTGTGCTTTTAAATTAATTCAAGATTTCATTCTAAAATTATATGTGGCTCCTTCTTGTGTGCAGACCACCTCCCAGCCACATCTGAACTAAATAGTATCGCCTACATGTATAAGGGGTGTTCAAATGAAAAGGAATGAAACGACACTTTGACGTCACTTATAAATGAAGACACCATGAAACTGAGTGCAACTATCCAATTGGTTATAGACACGAAAGATTCATTGTTCCCAGAATTCCTGTAGCCGTAACGAGACACAGCTCTTCACAGCGTTATTGAGTTCACAATCCAAGTTGAAGCGCCTCCCTTTCACGTGTTTTTTTGAAGGGATCAAACAAACGAAAATCATCAGTTGACATATCCGGGCTGCATGGTGGGGGATCAAACAACTCCCTCTTGAACTTGACCATTTGTGCATGTGTGACCCTGGAAACGTCGGGACGCACCTTAGGATGGAGCAGAACCACACCCACCACGAGTTGTCGCAGTCTTTTGCCCTTGATGGGCATACGTAGTCTTGGGAGCGTCTCCCAGCACACATCGGAATTGATGATTCTTCTGTGCTCGAGGAATTCCACAACAAACTTTAGACGGTGAACCCAAGAACGCTGTGAAGGATTGGGTCGCATCACAGCCACATTAACACTGAGAACAAGGAATCCTTCAGCTCACACCTATATTAAATTTTCCTTTATACTCGCAATGTCTTTTGTACCTTTATATTTAAACACCCCTTGACACACAAGACAAGTTCCTGTTAACAATTATGAATACTTAAATAGTATTTTGCGTGTTAAAATTTTAGAAGTTTAATCTTACTCAAAGCATTTTCCTACTCAGTTGAAAGATTGGATAGTTCAAATTATTGAAAGAGATAGGAGGAATGGGTTTCTCGATCTTCTACAAAATTGGAAAAAGTGTAGCTAGGAATATTTTTTGAAACGAACATAACAACATACATCAGAAATTTTAATTAGAATTTCGTAGATTTTTTTTAAAATTTCAAATTATAAATAATGAACTACGCTTTTACCAATGACCATTGACTACTTGAGTTATTTTCTGGCATTATTTTTCAATACCATTAGCATTAAAATTATTCTCATTGCCTTCTAGCCATTAGTAAGAAAAGCGGCCACCTTAAATATTCTTCCTTTATGGATACATTCCGACTTAATTGGACCTTTATTCACAATCGAAATGTGCTTTTTTAGAGCTTAGCATTCAATATACCTGCCTTGAAGTCTTCTGAAAGCAAAATTAAACACACACACACAAAGGCAGAATTGCACACTCCGTGAGTTGTCTCAGTCTTTTGTTCTTAATGGCCCCTGCACATACGCACAGGCACGCACACACACAACAACCAGGGTTATACTTTTTAAATTTTTTTCTTATTAGACATTTCAAACTAGTTTAATTCAGATCCGAAATAATAATGTTCAAATGGCGCAACTATCGACCAAAAAATAATAAAGAACTAAAGAAAAAAGTTGATTTAATTATTATAAATATATTTGATATATTTTTTTCTTTTTCTGCTTGGGAACAAAATCAGATTATCAAACGGACCACTTTTTTCTGACATTTAATTTTTATTTAAAAGTAAGAATTAAATTACATATTTTGGAATCTAAACGTTTTTGTTAGTGCTTAGACTCGTTCTCTAAGAAGCATACTCTGTACAGAAATCAGTAAATTTGTCTTGTGAAAACTTTTTGCGTTGTGTAGTACGTACAACGCCGCTCCTATCTAAAAACAAAAATAAAAAAAATGGAAATATATATCAAAAATAAAGAATGTCTTTCGATTAGGTTTCAGAAAAACGATATATTTTGCAAAAATGTCTTTATAGTGATCAAATTATTGCTTCATTTTAACTGCATTATGCAGAGATAAGCAAACATTTAAAATGACATTCATACTTTAAAAAAATTCATAATTTTAAGAGCCTCCAATCGAAGAACTGGGACTTTAACTTGAATTAAAGAAAATTTACGATTAAATTCTTTGAAAAAAATTCAAAATTCTGTTTACTTTAGAACAGAATTAGATAATGAGTTGTACCAGTTTGTTCTGTGATGTGATTTATATTTAGATGTAAGTTCATTGTAGCTCGTTGAGAATAGTCAAACCTCACTTCCAACTCAAGTGTGCGCTTGGCCTAATAAAAGGGCATAGCGGGGATCATAATTGCAATAGTAATTTAATATTTTTAGCCTTTGGAACACGGTTGAGGCTGAGCTTGAAATTTTTATTATCGAGAATTGTAGTGATTTTCTATCTGTTTAGAAAGAATTGATTATTCTTAGTTCGAAAATTTCAATGTCAGGTTCTACGTTGTATTGCTGAAGCATGAAGATAATTCAAAAAGTCTTTTTTGAAAAAGAAATGTGTATGTTTTTGATTCTAATCCTTTAGAAGGCACACCTTGTTTCCTTTCGGGAAATTTATTGTACTAGCCGCCTTTACTGACCAACCGGTTAGCCAATATTAATGGCAGCTAAAAGTTGGTTTCATAATAGGTGTTTTATGGCAAAATATTGTTCACCTTTAAATTTTAATGGTCATATAATTCAGTTACATTACTATGTAGTCCTTAAGCCGTCCTGATAAAAATCAGTTTTTCACTTTATTTTTTAAAGTATCATGAGAAAGTTTGTAAGTAAAGTGTAAATGCTCTCAACAGTATTTTATTTTTTTCCGTTTATAAATATTCTTCAAAAAATTATGAGGTTTAAATTGTAAATAACCCTTTGGTTTTACAATTTCATATCATGTAAAGTAATTTTGACACTTCAATTTCTAAATAAATAAATGAATACTCCTATTTTCTGTAATCAAATCTTGCCAAAGTTTGAAAAATTAGAATATTAAAACAACCAATATTTTTAATCAAACATTCTTCAGAAAGTCTGGGTGGTTATTGGCTTCTTTGAGTCGGTCAATGAAGTGATATAAAATCACCCGTTTTTATAGAACAGTGATATTGAAATTTTCATAAATCGGTCAGCTTTAATGATTAATTTTGATCATTGGAGTTCAAATCATTTTTATTTAAGATATTAGTGTCTCAAGAATATTTTGTTAAATACGATTCACAGGGCAGATGATATATGTAAAAATTTATAATTAGCAATTTGTCAACTTTTTTGACTTAATTTACTTGAAATATAATTATTTCTCTTTGACCATATATGTCTATTACAAAATGTTGCCCATAATCTTTACTTATTGTCCGTAAATTTCGCTGATATCAAAATCTTCTAATCAAACACTTTTCATGTTATCAAATGATAAGTATGCAAGAAAAAATCTAAAAAAATATTGAAATAAAGTTTGCGTTTTATCATAACAATGTTGTAAAGTTATTAAAAGAAATGGAGAACAGTATGAGGTTTCGTCTCCATCTTCGAAAAATATATATAAGAACAAGCAATTATTTTAATTTATTAGTGAGCTCGTATTATTTGCACTGGGTTTTAACTAATTATTATTTCCATAGTTTGCGTGATTTTTTAAAATATAAATAAAAAAAACAAGACTTCAGCATCTCCGGATATCTTTTTTTCCCCTCACTAATTCTATAAAATCACTATAGCAACTGTGAAGTTGTTTTCAAACAACTCACGTGCTTCCAAAAATTTAATTGTAGCATTTGCTACTTTATTTGAAAAATAAAATTTATTTAATAATATTCAGAGGCACGTGAACAACATTCAGCCGATTTACTGAAAACCTCTTGACACGTGCATGCAAAAATAATATTTGTCGTTTTCCTTACAAATTTATAAAAGAGATTAAATCCGTCTCATAAATGATTCCTGGTAGCGTTAATCAGTTTTGAAAGACTTAAAATTATTGCCATAAATAAATTCTATAAAAGAAACATTGCTTCTACTCCAACATAAATTATCAACTGAAAATCATTCCTTAGATAAATTCTTTAAAAGAAAGAAAATTGAAATTTCGAGAAGCAGAATTATGATTATTGACAGTTTTTTACATTCACATAAAGTACATAGAATTTTAGGACTATAGGTTCTTGTATATAGTCACATGATGTAATAGCATTTTAAATAAAGAAATAATCGATCAGAATTAAGAATATAAACGGTTCAAAAAAATTTATATACCACCAGATCTTCTATTTACTACATTACGCTATAATTAAATCGACGATTAATCAAAAAGTGATCACACCAACTTATAAATATCGAAACCTTGCTCTCCAGGGGAATAACTTTTATTATTTGAACCAATAAAATCTCTTCATATATATGGAGAAAAACATTCTAATTTTCTTACAATATAAGAATACAAACAGAAAAAAGAACGCAGTAATTGTTACAAGAATATAATAAGAAACAAGTTACTACCATCAACTATTAAATCTTGAGTTGATTTTGTGGGCTGTTTTATTGTTTTAATCTCTATCAATGCATTTTCCATGAAACTAAGATGAAGAATACGTTAAACAATCCATTTAGGTGAGAGGGATGAATTTCACAGTCTCCGAGATGTTCATTATCTTAATATAAAGCATTCAATTTCGAGTGCAGGAATATTTTTTGTCAAGCCAATTTATTAATATGTCGCAACACTTTTAATAAAAATTTTGTTGATTTTCTTTTAAAATTTCTAATTAGGAAGAGCTAACCGCTGCTTCACCAATGACCATTAGTAAGTGAAATTACTTTTCTACATCAATTTCCTACACAATGAACATTCAAATAATTCTTATTTGATTTCGCCAGGAGTCAAAAATGAAGTTTCCGTGCGTTTGTAGCAAGTGAAGGTCGCGGTACGAACCTGCGACGTTTGAGTCCGTAGCCGAGCGATATACCGTTCGAGCAAAAGGGACCCTTCAGCTCGAAGGATATTATCTAGCTTATAAGGCTGACGCTACACGTTATTACATTTTTAACTCTCATTTTGACTTTGAACAATCTGAATTGAAATATGTTTTTTCTTTCAATTTTAGTATTCTATCTAAGAGAGTTGAAAGAAAATTAAATTAAAAAGTTGTAAAGACTATTTTGAAAAACAGGTCAAATTTTACTCACAATATGTAAGCAAATTATAAGAATAATCAAAATCAGGTATAAACTATTATCACCATGTTAGAATGCATATACAGGTCCAAACAAATATTTTAATTTATAGCAGGGAGGAAATTCTTCTTATCAATGATTCCTGACATTCATCGTGAAACATTGAAGTAGTTGCGGAAATAAAAAGATATTCTTTAGATTATAAAAGAGATGGTAGAAAGGAAATGGAAAGAATTCTTGAAGATGACATTAAATTGATCACTGACATTTCTTTTTAATGCTGTGTTTACAAAATAAAGATACATTAAACTACTAGAAAATTAGAATGAAAAGTTTGGATAATTTTTTAAAGAACAAATTCGGCATTTGTGACATGATTTTGTTTAAATTAATAAAAGTAGATAAGGAGTTGCACCAATATTTATTCAGTTTCCAATATTTATTATTTTTTTTATACTTAAAAATGAGAAAGGTTTTGATTATCCAAAAGTTATTTTTGCTGCAAAATTCTCAAGTAAGTGCTAGGCTGTCAAAAAAGCTTTGCTATATCATAAGATAATGATTCTAGACTTAACATTTTTTTTTTCACTTCGATGTTGTTTTATTTAAACTTATGTTTAGTTTTCTGATGTGGTCAGTTGACTGGGTCATTATGTTCATAAGTTCACATCAGTTTTTTTAAATAAATGCTTTGACAGTATGTCAGATACATCCCTTTCTAATTGTGCAGCAAATTAGGGGTTAATAATTTTGTAAAGTAAGTAAAGCGTAAAAAAATAATGCAGTTTCGAAATGACAGTTAAACATTATTTCCAACAGGTAAAATAGGCACAGAAGCTTTTTAGAAAAGAAATATTAAAGCAACGTAATAAAATATTGCAAAGTTCATCAAACAATAATTGTATAACTACCATTGTCACGGAAGATTGACGATTTGCAACTGCAACCAGCGAATATTAAAAATCTTCATATTCATTCCACTTTCACACGACAATTCATCAACAGAAAATTATTGCCTTAGATAAGTTCTTTAAAAGAAAGAAAATTGAAATTTCGAGAAGCAGAATTATGACGATTGATTGTCTTTTACATTTACATGAAGTATATAATAGCGTAAATGAAGAAATATTTGGGCAATAAATAAGAATATAAGAAGAAAGCAGTTACAGAAGTAAAAGGATATTTTTCAGGTGAGAGAAGATGTTAGAAGAGTATAGACATGACAGAAGTCCCGAATTAAACGTGAAACGGATAATTGGCGTTGCCATTTTTAATATTGTGTTTAAAATATAAAACTATGTTTTTCTGATAAATCGATTCTTCAGACTACAAACGCTTATTTATTTTATGGGATCTGTTTCGCCCTTTTATAAATCCCTTAACTTTACATCGGTTAAAAGTAGAAAATTAAATGCACCACTAATTTTTGAAAATTTTTTTATATATACAAGATTGAATTAAGTTTCAGAATGTTGTTCTATCAATTGCTAGGTTGTGGCAAAGTCCTGGCACGATAAAAAGTATTTTAGAACCTAACACTTCTTTCTTCTTTAATATATTATTTAGGTTTCGCATTTTAATGTGCCCTTGGCTGGGTTGCAGTATAGATAAATTGACTATTGATTTTTCTTTTATTGTTTGTTTCATTGCGAACGTCTCAGGTAAGTCCCCTTCCTAATTGAGCAACAAATTTCAAGTAAATAATTTTGACTTATTGGAAGTATTTTAGCATAAGAAAATAATTCGGTTTCGATATTAGAGTTGAACTCTATTTCTTACTGGAAAAGAGAAACAAAAGAGCCCAGAAGATTTTTACAAAAGTATTAATATGTAGTATTTTTATACATAAGTAAGGTATATTAAGGCAACGTAGTATAACATTCAGATTTCTTCAAAAAATAATTGTGGAACAATAAAAATAATTGTCAAGAAAGATTAATGCTTTGCATCTGAAAAAAAAATCAAAATTTCGAGGAGAAGAATTATGAATTTAGTTTCTTTGTTACAGTGACTTGAAGTATATTATGATGGGAATGAAAAATACTTGGTCGAGAATAAAGGATATGAAATTTCGAAAAAATATTACTATTTAAAGGACCATTAACTTTTATTAATTGAATTACTTAGTAATTATCTCAAATATTACTCAATAAAGGATGTAATCCTCTTTACAAGTAACGAAACATTTCACTGCATTAGGATAAATTTTGTTACTTTTAACAGAATATCTTTTCATATTTCAGGGGAAAAGAATTAATTTTCTATCATAATAACAACTTTAAAAATATATAACAAGATACGTGTTACTGAACCAACTATTAGTGCTTGAGTATATTTTGTAGTTTGCTCTTCAAGGCGATTAAAGTCATGCAGAATAATTTCTAGCTTAGATGAAACGTATGATTTTTTAAACATTCGAGCCAATCAGGGATGATGAATTTCTCAGTCTCCGAGAGATTCTCTATCCCTCTGTTTATGTTAGGTATATGTAATAACAAAAGTTTTTAAAATTATATCATCAATATTTCTAGTAGTCAAACCAAATTATGGAGATCCACCCATTTTTGAGTTGAAATAATTGCTATAATGTCATCATCTGCTGTCAAAGAAGCATGCGGAATAATAAAGCAATACTCGTAAAAGCAGGACAACCTTTTAACAATATATCTGTTATCTAAGAAGCTAATATAATGATAAAGCTATACTGATAATAGTAGATAAAAATATTTTTTACAGTAAATTTCTGGAACATCAAAATCTTCTAACAGAAACAACAGCATGTTCTCAAATGAAAGAGAATTCGAAAGAACTAAAGAAAATGTTAGATAATTTTCTTACAAAAAAAATTCGGCATTTCTGACATAGTTCTTTTTAAATTAATGTAAGTAGATAATGAGTTGTACCACTATTTTCTGGAATTATATTCCTATTTAAAGACAAGTAAATCATAGTACTGTTCTGAAATTTTAGTTATTCGTACCTCAAGCGATTGCTAGGCGATTGAAAAGGCTTAGCTCATTTATAGGATAATAATTCTAGTTTTGACTGCCTCTTTTAATATCGTAATTATTTTATTAAAGTTTCTTTTTCCTCTTAGTTTGTTGGCGGTTTATTAGGTCTTTATACACATAAGTAGACTTTGATTTTCAAAACTAATGCTTTGTGTATATGTCAGGTACACCCCCTTTCTAATTATGCAGGAAATTAAAGATAAATAATTTTCACTTACCAAAAGTATAGAAGCATAAGAAGCTAATTTCATTTCCAAATATATATTTTAACATTATTTCCTACTTGGGAAAAAAAAGGCAGAGATCGTTTTCAGAAATGTTGCATTAAAGCAATGTATTATGATATGCAAATTTCATAAAACAATAATTGTCATCGAATGTTGAATATTTGCAACTGAAACCTGCGAATGCTAACATCTGTATGCTTATTAGCTGTTAAATATTTGGAAGGAAATAATTACTGTTTCCATCAGAGCGATCAGTTTGTCCTAATACTCAAGTGCCCTTTTCGTCTATTGGTAGCTTCGATCTAGCTTATATATACGAACCTGGAGAGAGCAAAAAATGTTTTATCTCGATATGGGGTTATAGAATGTTTTTCTTGTCAAACAAAATCAATAAGGGAGAGCTCAGAGGTACTGATATTAAATAGAAAACCAATTATCCTATGAGTTGAATAAAACTATGTATTAGAAAGTAAGGAGAGCTCCTTTTTACTGATATTTGTACAAAATAAATTATCCTATCAGTTAGTTGAATAAAACTACATATATTAGATGTTAAAGGATATTTATTTACATAAATTTTATAATTGTAATGAAACTTGTTTTAAGTTGGCGCGTACTGTATTGAATACTATAAACAGAAAACAATAAGAGATAATTTTTTAATTGCAGGTAAGTCGTCTAAAATTGGTTTTGTAATGAATTTATTTTTCGTTAGCTCCCTTCTGTTCTAGAACGTTCTTACAATTTCTGTATCTTACTAAATCTGGAATTTTCGAGTCATTTCTACTTGTGTATAAAAACAGATGTAGATTATAGTTCCTTCAATAAAGTCTTGAGTGAAAATAGTGAGTATAATCTTCGACTTTAGTTAAAATACTGTTTATATATACTAAATTCATTTACGCTACTATATTTCCTGTAAAGTATAAAGTAAAAGAAGACCCATATGACCCGATCATTAAAAGAGTGGTGCAATATTTGAAGATAATTCAGATATCTACTATTATATATTTATAATAGTGGGTATCTGAGACACATGCGATAGTAATAAACTTTCTCTAAGTATCTCAGAGAAAGACTGTTTTAAAATACAAAATGAATCGATTCGTCATCTTAAAATGATAGTTGTAGTTTGAATCTTTAAAAGAAAAAGAATCAATATTTTGGAAAATGGAATAATAATTATAGATTATTATATGCAGCCACATAAAATGCAGTGTGAAGTAAATAAAGATACACTCGGGTAAGAAACAGGAAATTAAGATTTGTAAATAATAATGATTAATTAAAGGCCCCAGATCTTCTGTATAATGTATTATGTAATGATTACATCAACTGTTACTTGAAAAAGAGATATTAACCTTTTTTAATTTACAAAACATAGTACTGAATGGGAATAATTGCTATTACTTTCAAATAAAAGTGTTTCTTTTATATTTTAAGAAAAACAAATTAATTTTCTAACAAAATAAGTACTAAAAGAAAAAGCACTCGGCAAATTCTAGAAATATATAACAACACACATGTTGCTGAAACCAGCAATTTGTGCTTGAGAAGTCATTTAATTTAATTATATAACAATAATTCATTATAACTTTTATTGTTCCAAAAGTAATATACATGCTTTATTTCATTTCATTACCTTATGAAACTTTGACTTTGTGTATCTTTTATTAGCTCACTATTGCTTCCAAATTGGATGTTCTGACAGAGTACGTAATATTTTATTAGTTCAAACGACTCATATTATGACATATCCCAAAGACGCAACTTTTTACATTCTCTTTCAAAGCGAGCTTGTTGTCTACAAATATCCTGTGGCGCTGCAATCATTTATCAAACTTCAAAGTGATAACTTTGAGTCTTTTTCTCTCCGGATGGTATAAAGTATAGGAATAAAAATCCTTCATCTGTACCACCCAGTACCTATGTAAAAGTTGAAACGCAGTCCAAAAAAAAAATCTAGTCAACGCGATAAACTTCTAAGAAAAATGCTGGATTAAGTTTTAGGTTTGACAAACTGGTAGCAAAGATATTAAAATAAAACCTAAAATTAGAAAGCATTTCTTCTTTCGAGATATGGAGGTGGGGGAGACAAAAATTCCACTAGTCCGTAGCATCGTAAATAAGATCAAGTCTTAATTCATCTTTTAAGGCGACACAATACC
>JAOUZG010002404.1:0-25731 GCA_026289955.1 Argiope argentata | reverse complement strand
CCCCCCGAAGCCATGGACCCAAACTGTCAGCAAGGCACTGTTCAAGCTGGTGGTGGCTGCATAATGGTGTGGGCTGTTTTTACATGGCATCGACTCCGTCCTCTGGTGCAACTGAACCGATCATTGACTGGAAATGGTTATATTCAGCTGCTTGCAGATCACTTGCAACCATTCATGGACTTCACGTACCCACACAACGATGGGATTTTTATGGATGACAATGCGCCATGTCACCGGGACAGAACTGTTCGCGATTGGTTTGAAGAACATTCCGGACAATTCCAGCGCATGATCTGGCCATCTAGATCGACCGATATGAATCCCATCGAGCATTTATGGGGCATCATCGAAAGGTCCGTTCTTGCCCAAACTCCTGCACCATCCATACTTTCACAATTATGGACGTCTATACAGACAGCATGGCTCAATATTCCTGCAGAAGACTTCCAACGACTTGTGGACTCCATGACACGTCGAGTTGTTGCACTTCGCCGGGCAAAAAGAGGACCGACACGATATTAACAGTCATCCCATGACTTTTGTCATTTCAGTGTAATTTAACACGATAATTACGAAACTAAGATAGTTGGATAGATAAAATTAATATTATAATAAGATTTCATATCTTTAGTGTTGACACGGATCAAATTTTGAGCCAAATCCATGAAAGGATTGACTGTTTGTCGTTCTGTACCCTCAGAAACCTGTAAACGCGATAGCTAAAAAACGCAATGATTTAAATGTATCAAATTAGGTATGTCATTTTGTAACTACAATTGTAGTTTAGTGTTCAATTTCTTTTATCAATCAAATGGGAAAGACTCCTATAAAAAGAAAGATTGTAACGGAACTGTGGCAACGTCACCTAGAGGAAACATCAGCGCCACCTAGATCAGTCTATCCGCCTAAGCCACCATAGCCAGTCGACCTCCAGCCAACTTAGAGAGAGCGTCTCGATTGAGGACTGTCCTTTGTTTTTCGTAAATGTCTTAATTGGTTTCGTTATGTTATCCCTTATCTTATATAACTGTTTGTGTATGTGTTTATGTTTAGTGAATGTCTATAAATAAATAATGTTAAAAGCTAGCCGTGGTAGTTATTGAAGACAAACGGTTATATAATTTCTGACGCCCAACGTTTTGGACCAGTGAAATATGTTAGGAATCCCATTTTGGATTTTTAAAAGCTTTTACCCCGAGTTTAAGTTTAGTTGCTGGAGATCGGCTCATTTTTGTTTTCAGATTGACTACCGGTCAAAGTGATTCCCATGATCTGGAATATTGTCGTGTGCTGCTAGCATATCGGCTCATTTTTGTTTTCAAATTGACTACTGGTCAAAGTGATTCCCATGATCTGGAATATTGTCCTGTGCTGCTAGCATATCGGCTCACTTTTGTTTTCAGATTGACTACCGGTCAACATGATTCCCATGTTCTGGAATATTGTCGTGTGCTGCTAGCATATCGGCTCACTTTTGTTTTCAGATTGACAACCGGTCAAAGTGATTCCCATGTTCTGGAATATTGTAATAGCATATAGCTGCTAGCATATCGCTAATCATCGCAAAACGAATTTGATAAGTATCTTTTATGTTATTGTTTATTTTGATTCTTAAATACTTTTCACTTATTACAGTAAAAGTAATTATAATTTACATAAATCATTTTAGAAAAAGCAACGGCTTTCTTAATCAAGAGTTGTAAATTTGATTTTTTTGTTGTTGTTTGTGTGTATTTTGAATTGATTATTACATCCTCCACAGTTTTCACTGAGTGTATATTTTATATGATATATGTTGAACAAATTGATACATTTAAATATGTGAGTTTCGATTCTCACTCTCAGAACGGAAATTATTTTTCCCCTCCTCTCAGTAAAAAGAAATAAAACCGTAGACGGAGATGCGCTGGCGTCACATTTTATGAATGAGTAAGCTGTTTTTCTTTTATTTTGTTTTGCTACTTTCGAATATGCTCATGAATAAATATGACTCATGCTGTCTGTGAAAATTGTTTTATAATCTTTATTGGTTAATAACGCCGGAAATCCTTTTGAGAACTCTACTCTGTTTCATATAATCGCAAATAATTTTTTTGCCTTAGTGAATATTTTTTTTCTGTTTTGATTTTGCACAATACTTCGAGAATTCTTTTAAAAGTTATAAAATAAAGAATAGTACATGTTTTGTGTTATCATTTCTAGTAAACGATATTTTAGTAAATGTGTTATTAACAATTTACTTTTGTAACGAAAATTTACGAGCAATATTATTTTGATGAGTATTAAGTTAAGAGTTTAATTGTCTGAGCACTTTCAATTTAAATTGCTATTGTACCACTTTTGATATTAATTGATTTTGTTTATAAGTATTATTTCAATCTGTTTAAAGATACAATTGATATTCATTTTAAACTATAAAACTAAACATTTTTATGTGATCCACATTGAAATTCAACTACAATAATTTTTTTTCATTTCTTTTCAAACATTGACTCTATTTTGTGTATTAAATTTTACTTGTTAACGTTTCAGTTGAAAATACATTCAATTTTCTCTATCACTTTTGTTTAAAGTTAAAGAACATAATGTAGTAAAATTTTTATAATTGTATGTTACGACAAAAGTATATAACCAAAAGTGTTGAAATTTTGTTCTTGTTCTTGATGTGCATCTGTTTTTGTATATGATTAGATATTAATTTTGTGCTGAACCTTGTTAGAACTCGCCACAAGTTTTCTTATTTTAGTTTTAATGCATATTCCTTGTATGTGAATGTAAATAGTTTTAAGACATTTTATATCAAATTTCCGTAATTATCAAGCCAATTTATCCTCCCCTCTGACCCCTCATTCCAAGATGGCTTACCTTGCAAAAGCAAAGAAAGAGGATCTAAGAACACTCGCGTACGAATTAGGTCTAACAGCAAATGATTCTATGCGTGTTGTTGATTTGCGAGATCTAATAATCAAATCCACGTCTTATGACGAGACTTTCACCAAAACTCTTTTAGAAACTATTGTCGACACTAGGCAGCAAAAAGAAAAGGAAAACAAAGATATAGAAGAATTCAAAAGGAAGAAACAAGAATTGATACTTGAAACGGAACGATTAAAAGTAAATCTTGCAGCTGCTAGCTCAAATCCTTCTAACGGTTCCTCCACTTTAAATGTAGTACCCAGTGAACAAATCCAACATTTACTTCCAAACTTCACAGAGACTTCTGACATTGCAGCCTATTTTCAAATTTTTGAAAAACAATGTGAGAAAGTTCGCGTGAAAGAAGAAGACTACATAACGCACCTCCTACCTCTTCTTCCCATTAACATTTCACAAATAATTCTGCGAGAACCCAAGGAAAAACTAGAAGATTATACTTATATAAAGAAAATTCTACTTCAACGATTTAAGTTAAATGCGGAAGCATTCCGAATCAAGCTGACTACTCACCAAAAACAAACTGGAACTTTATGGCAAGACTTTGCATATGAGTTAAGAAACTACCTAGAAGAATGGCTTCAGAGCCTTGCAGTTTTTGATTACGAATCGCTGAAAGACCTTGTTCTTACAGATCAATTGAAACGTAGGGTTAGTAATGATGTCAAAGAGCACTTCGTCGATCGTTGGGGAAAAATTAAGTCGTCATCTGAACTGGTGCAGTTATTAGACGATTACGAAGCTGTTCGTGTTAAAAATATGAAGATTAAAAATCAACCCCATTTGAAGCAGAACTTTCCACTGAAATTTATTTATCCTTCCAGAACCAAAGAAGATGTACAAAGAACGACTAGTAAAAACTTTCCATATCGAGTCGAGAAGCAACAAAGACAACATAACCGCCCTCCTTTGACTTGCTATGGGTGCGGTAAACCAGGATTTATAAAATCAAAATGTCCCGACTGTTCAACGCCTACCAGACGAAATGATTTCCAAGCATGTAGATATGCCTACAACTATCACTTATATCGATATCACCATTTGTGGACAAAGAGCTCGCGTATGTGCAGATACTGGTGCAAGTTGTACGGTTGCTGGTGAAAGACTTTATAAAATATTTCAGGAGAAACAAGTACCGATGACAAGTAAAACCATCACCATGTTTCTCGCGGATGGACAATTCACAACAACTCAAGCCTTCACATCAGAGGTAGTCGTGAATATTGAAGGAAGAGACATTGTAACGAAATTTCTGATTCTGCCGAAATCGAAAGGAAATAGAACCCTCCTTGGATATGACTTCCTTGAAAAAGCAGGCATCGTCCTTGACCTAAAGAATAGATGTTGGTTCTTCCATGACAACCCTCTTCAGGTGTATCCATTTGGAGTGGACCTCGAAGCACAATGTCCTGAGCCAGTAAAAAGCATGGAAGTGAATTCTTGCGACTTGCGGAATGATGAGGGACAAAACCTAAGTCCCCATGAAAGACTACAACTCAATGATTTGTTGAGAAAATACGAGAATAATTTTCAGCTAGGGAGAGAAGCTACGCCATTCATTGAACACCACATCAATACAGGAAATAGTCCTCCCGTTTCAGTTCCTCCATATCGGATGAACCCAAGCAAGAAAGAGCTGTTGAAAAAAGAAATTGACTCTCTTCTAGAGAAAGGTATTATAGAGGAATGCGAAAGCCCTTATGCCTCTCCTGTGGTCTTGATCACCAAACCAAATGGTAAAATACGGTTATGCATCGATTATCGCAAGCTAAACTCCCACACCCTTCCAGATACTTATCCTTTGCCACGTATAGATGATTTGTTGAACGAAGCAAAGCCTACCCCTTACATGTCAACTATTGACTTAAGATCTGGGTATCATCAGGTAAATGTAGCAGAAGAAGATCAAATCAAAACTGCTTTTACTTGTCCCTTCGGAATTTATAAATTCAAACGAATGCCTTTCGGACTTCGTAATGCGCCAGCTACGTTTTCTAGACTTATAAATAAAGTACTTTCCGGACTGAAGGATGTCCTGGCATTATCATATTTGGACGACATTATCGTGCTGTCTCCTACCTTCCAAACACATCTTACAGACCTAGAACAAGTTTTCAAACGTCTATCGTTATTCAAGCTAAACGCCAATCGAGAAAAGTGTCACTTCTGCTGCCAAAAAGTGAAATACTTAGGTCATTACATTACTAAAGATGGTGTATCTGTTGATCCAGAAAAGACCGCTGCCATTGCAAACATGAAGTCACCGAAAACTGTGAAGCAAGTACAATCTTTTGTTCAAACCTGTTCCTGGTTTTGTAGATATATTCCAAACTTTGCCCAAATAGCCAAACCTCTTACTGATTTAACGAAGAAGAAGGCCGTATGGAAATAGGAAATAGAACAAGAAACGGCATTTCAAGATCTGAAATCTAAATTAATAAGCCCACCGATTCTCAAACAAGCCGATGGAACGAAGCCTTTCGTCATCCGAACAGATGCTAGCAATGTTGCCATCGGAGCAGTTTTACTCCAGGGAGAGAAAGATGAAGAACATCCTATTGAATATGCTAGTCGTCTGCTGAGTTCTCCAGAAAAAAACTATTCTACAATAGAAAAAGAAGCATTAGCAGTGGTTTGGGCACTTGAGAAATTTAGAGGATACGTGGAAAACCAGTCCATTACAATAACATCCGACCACCAACCGCTGAAGTGGTTGATGTCACTGAAATCACCTACTGGTAGACTCGCCAGATGGGCTCTACAAATTCAGTCGTACAACCTGACAATGAAGTATATTCCTGGTCGACTAAATTTCATTGCCGACCTTTTATCCCGTCCTATTTGTGAACACCCAAGTACAGAGTCTTGTGAAATCTGCGCTATATCGATTGAAATTCCTACCACCAGTCCGGCTGATTTGCGTCAATCACAACTAAGAGACGATGATCTGCGAAAGATAATAGAAACATTCGAGAGTCCAGCAAAAGAAGTTGATCATACAACTTGGACTGCAAGAGGCTACATCATGAACAAGGGGATATTATACCGATACTCTCCTGAATCGGATGAAGAAGAAGCGCAATTGGTAGTGCCTCAAGAAATGAAAGCCAATATCCTGAAAGAGCATCATGATTCGCCCATGGCAGGACACTATGGAGCTGAGGGCACCTTTCATCGCATCGCTAAAAGATACTACTGGGCGGGAATGCGAAAAGACATAGCAGATTATGTCAAAACCTGCGTTGAATGTTGTCGTTACAAAGCCTCTAATCAAAAACCATCGGGTTTACTTCAAACTCCTATCTATGCCCAACGATTCGAAACTCTCTCTATTGACCTTTTCGGTCCTCTGCCAGAAGCACCTACTGGTGAGAAATGGATTTTTATTGTACAAGATTGTGCTACGAAGTGGGTAGAACTTTTTGCTCTAAAAGAAGCAACTGCAAGAGAATGTGCAACGACTCTGTTGGAAGAAGTCGCGCTTCGATTTGGTATACCTCGAAAAGTTATCAGTGATAATGGTCCCCAGTTCACAAGTGCTGTCATGCAACAGCTATGTTATATATTGCACATAGACCAAAGTCTTACCCCTGTCTACCACCCACAATCAAACCCTGTTGAAAGAAAGAACAGAGATCTCAAACCTCGTTTGGCAATACTAGTCGGCAATGACCACCAGGCATGGAAAGAAAAACTGCCCATGATTAGATTTGCATTGAATACCGCCAAGAGTGATTCAACTGGGCACTCTGCTGCATTTCTCCAATTCGCACGTGACCTAAGAACTATAGATGATGTCAAACACCTCATAAAAGCCGTAATAGAAAATGACAACTTCGTTCCTGAGATTACACCATATTTAAAAAGGTTCGCAAGAACGGTACAACAAGTACGAGAAAGAGTTGAGAAACACCAAGATAAACAAAAACGGTATGCTGATAAGAAACGTAAAGATACTCAAAAATTTGTTCATGGTGACAAAGTCTGGGTTACTCTCCACCCTGTTAGCAAAGGCTCATTGAAGAAAACTAGCAAATTCATGCCTAAACGGGACGGTCCTTATATGATAGTGACTGCAAGGTCGCCAACAACTTACGATATTGCCGATCCCAATGAACCAGACAAAATTCTCGGTAAATATCATGTTTCAGCCTTGAAACCTTATCAAGAACGAAATAAGTTTCAAACATCAGACCGGGTAGCTCCAGTAGCTCCTCTTAGAAAAAGAGGACGGCCAAGACTTTCCGCCACCTGACTTCTTGCCGAGACGGCCACGAAGAAGTCAGAGGGGGAGGATGTAACGGAACTGTGGCAACGTCACCTAGAGGAAACATCAGCGCCACCTAGATCAGTCTATCCGCCTAAGCCACCATAGCCAGTCGACCTCCAGCCAACTTAGAGAGAGCGTCTCGATTGAGGACTGTCCTTTGTTTTTCGTAAATGTCTTAATTGGTTTCGTTATGTTGTCCCTTTTGTTATATAACTGTTTGTGTATGTGTTTATGTTTAGTGAATGTCTATAAATAAATAATGTTAAAAGCTAGCCGTGGTAGTTATTGAAGACAAACGGTTATAAGATCATTTTTCGGATATTATTAACCACATACCATGGATTAATCGCCAAAAACATCGCCAAGGATCCTGTGTTACACGAAATAAAATTTCTAAATTCAAGCCAAAGGTTGATATTTTGTAACTATTGAACGCCAATGCCATATGAGGGGTATTCTGGCTAACATCATCATTAGAGAATATGCGAGAAAGTTTTGGAAAGATCACTCCCCCTGGTTAATGAATCTAACATTTTTAAGGAATATTTCGTGCGAATATGTATTTTGAACACCTTTTTACAGCCCGAATAAAATGGAAATTTGACATGGAACTACAATTGTGATCACAAGATCATATTCCGAATTTCATAGACTTAAGTAATTTCGTTTATGAGTTACTGCGCTTGCATGCATTCAAAAGCACATACCGACAAATGGTCAATCTTTCCGCATATTCGGTTCAACGTTTGATAACAATGATGAATTTGATAAAAACAATTCTTATCGTCATTTGATAAGAAACTATTTCAGAACTGTGCACCAAATTTTGTCTATCTAACTCTTTGCATTTCCAAATTTTCGATTTCATTTGTAATCGAATAGCCAGACATTTAGACTTCTGTGAGTAGATTATCTAAATTTCATCCATTTATTTCAAAACGCATTTGAGTTATCTTACTCAAAGATAGACAGAATGATAGATATAATGCAAAAGTGGTGTTTTTCGAACTCAAGGAGATCTCAGAGATTTCTCACCAATCTGAAAATTTGGAGTAAAGATCATATATCAGATTTCAAACGTCTAGTTCAAAATGTTTTTGATTTATTTTTATGAAGACAGAAATGTATCGATTGAAGGTCACGATATGAACCTGCGACGCTGGGACCTGTAGCCGAGTAACATAACCACTATACAAAAAGTAGACTTGGTATCGTAGATGTTATCTGGCTTGTGAAGCTAGCTCCACAGTACTCCCCCACCAGTCAGTCGGCGGAGGGACGAACGATTTTTTTATAGCGCCAAGCTTTATGGTGAGTTGCTGCTAGTTTGCGTCAAGTGAGTCTGACGACTTTTGCTTTGCTTGCTTGGGTCAAGTGTATCTGACGACTTTGCTTTGCTTCTTTGTGTCAAGTGTGCCTGACGACATTGCTTTACTTGCTTGCTTGCGTCAAATAGGGTTGGCAGCTTTGTTTGCTTGCGTCAAATGAGTTTGACAATTTTTGTTTGTTTTACTGCGGGTAGATGGCACCATGACTGTTACAGGAGGTTTCGTTGCCAAGGTCAACAATGTTCTGAATTGAAGGTCGCGATACGGACCTGCAACGCTAGGGTCAGTAGCCGAGTAACATGACCATAATACAAAAGTCGACTTAGATATCGTAGATGTTATCTGGCTTGTGAAACTATCGCCACAGAGATACAGGCAGACATTTCCTAAAAATATTTTTTTTTCAAACTCGAGGAAATCTAAAATGTGGAGATCCTTTGAAATCTCGAGTACGAATTTTTTGATGATTTCACTTCTTTTCTATATTTCGCTCTCGAGAAAGTAGAGTTATTTAAGAGGGCTATTTAGTTGAAAACGTTTTGCTACCCCATTCAAGAATTTCAATTTCTATAACACATTAAACACAACTATTTTTGTCATCTATATGAAGAGGTATACTATGAAAGTGCCGAAGAGATTGCTTTTAAAATGGGAAAGCGTACAGCAAGGTTTTAAAAATCTGAAAGATGCATTTCGTATTCAAATTATGTTTGTATGATGTTCGGGAAAAACAGAACAACCGCGAATCAATGTAAACAAGTCATGCATGGTGGGTAAATGCTTCTTTTTCAAGTACAGAAACCGTAGACGTAGGTAAATATTTTCACAAGCAGAGGTGTGATCTTATTCCCGGATAGATTTGTGAAGAGAACAGAGGCAAGAGTGTCCTGAGGTGTGTTTGAACAAAAGAAATGATGACGTGTATAAATCTAGCCTTAATCGTTCTTTATGGCCTATTGTTCGTTCCCTTTTACCTAGCTCGGCAGAATATTTCGGAATTGCACACTAAAATCGAATGTGCATGGAATTCAAGCTGCTGGGGAAGAAAAAAAAAGGACTGAACGCACATAATCAAACGCAATACTTTTATGCCGTTTTCTGTGTGATTATTTATAGATGGAACACGCAAACTGCTTCGTGCTGAGTGAAAGGTGGGCTGTAAGCCAGATGAAAGGAGCGATGAAATGGGCATTGATTTTTGGATCAAGGTTATTCGTAAATCTGAAATATTGATGAAGGTCACAATACGTTTTATTCTGGCTCAGTATTTCGTCACAAATAAAAGGAGTTATTTGTAAAAGCGTTTTGAAATCGAAGATAATATTTTAATCTCTACTAATAATTGAGAAAAATAGGTGTGCATTTGTGTAATGCAGCAGTCCATAGGGTAGATCATTTGATCTAAAATCATAAAATTTGGCAAAAACTTACTCTGGAGTGTCGAAATGTGCATCTCGGTATTATTTTTTAAATTTTAATTAACTAAAAATTAATTGAAATTTTGGCATTTTTTTTGTTGCTATTAGTATTAAAAAACAAGTTCCCACAAATCGGATAGTTTCATCATTTAAAATCTTAATTCATATTAACTAGAAATTAAGTTTTAAAGCGAAACTCCATAATATCCAGGTTGAACTTGTTTTCACAAATTTTAATGCAAATTAGCGCAATTTATTTAACAACGTATGCTAATACCAACATTGTTAGACTATTTTTACGATAATGAATTGTACTAAAAAATAACACTGAAAACTTTCGTACAATATCTTTATGTTACTAGAGATTGTTTGTAACCTGTTTGATGTTCATTGTAATTTGCTGAGTGGAAGTTAAAATGTTTTCGTTGCGATGCTTGACTTCGCTTTTGTTGAAATTAACTATAGTCTGTCTATTTTCTGTAGGCGGTTCAAGATCACATTTTCTACTGTGTTACTGGTTGTCTGCTTAGCAACGCTGAGGCAGACAACTGTGTCACTCAACCTACAATGAATGCCACAATCCCGAACAAACTATAACGAACTTGAACAAAGTTAAAGCAGAAATCTATAAGAATACCTTAACAGCTGTGTAAAAAAGAGTGACACTGTTGTCTGCCTCAGCGTTGCTAGGCAGACAACCAGTAACAAGGTAGAAAATGTGACCTTTAGCCGTCTGCAGAAAATACACAAGCTATAATTTAGACAACGTCAAAGTGAAATATATAAAAAAGATTAGATGCCTAATCAACTTAGTCGTAACATCACCTCAATCGTAAATTATTTGACATAGAAGGATCTAAAACCTTCAGATAGCATCTTGATGGTTTAACCTTCTGCAGTGTTGTGGTTATTCTTTTCTTTTCTTTATTTTTCAAGAAAGTTTAACTTTTAGTATTAAAATTGAAAGTCAACAAGTCGAAAGTTTTATTTAGTTGTGATTTGAATCATAAATTTTATATTCCACCCCTCTTCCATCAACAAATCGAGTTTATTAATTTTCTGCATTACTACATATTACTGCATTCCTTCTTCAAATATATTCTTAATAATTTACACATATTTTCTTAAAATCTGTGTAAGACCGTGGGTACATGCTCCTAATAAATTATCTGCGTTAGTAAATAAATTTGTATTTTATGATTATCTCTCTCTCATGTATATTCGCTATTTCTTCCAAATTAAAAGAAATACAACAAACATGCATAATAGAATACTTAAATTCACGATTTAATAATGAAAAAATCTGGTAATAATTCTATCATTTTCGATGCAGGAATTTCCTACATCTAAAATAACATCAATGTACAAAAAAAAAAATGAAATTGATATCGTAATCATCTTTGAAAAGGTTATGTCCCATAATCGATAACTGGTTCTATTACGAAAGTATCTATTTTTACCTAAGTTTATTATTTTTTTATATTTCATAGTAACCATAAAGGAGCAGAAATAAGCCACCAAAACTGTTACCTTCAGCGATTTAAAAGACAGACATTCTTAGGTGAATTTTATGCATTTGTTCGGAACTTTTCGTTATGGCAATATGCAAACATCCAATTGAAAAATTAACTCGAAATCATTTAAAATATCTTGAGTATTGTCAAGAATCATTTTTGAAATAGAATTTTGATATGTATATGAAATCTATTCAATGGTTTTGAAACCTTCGTTTTTTTTTCTGGTTGATATTCCTCCTAAAAATGCAATGTATGTGATCCTTATAATATTGTTACAAGCGGGCGAAACGTGCGCAGGAGTTGGAAATGTTGGCGGCGCTTCACAAGGTGCTTCGTGCCAGTCGAGATGACTTGGCGCGAGGAATATTCTGGTAACCCCGAGACAATTCTGGCTGCGCCGCGTTTCTTCTCGTCTATGAGTCCATTTAGAGAGGCACCTAGCCCCGCCAGGGGCTTATCCTCTGCCTTGGTTGATGTTGATGGTAGCGCTGCTAGTGAAGAACAGCCTTGGACTGCCAGGAGAACTGGTGTACCCGCTAGGGGTGGGAGAGGAGAGAGAGTGAGAGGAAGGGATGCTATTGGCTGTCTGGGAATCCTATATAAACCAACGCGAGAAATTTTGAACTTTAGTTTAAGGAGAAGTTGGCTTGCAGATAGAATTAAGTAGGATCAGAACTTTTGCAGTGGGATCATTATTCTTTTTCATTTCTTTAGCGGCTTGGATTAAATTGGGGAATAATTGTAAAACATTTCTAATTTCATTAAATGCTTTAATTAAGTCTCTAATTTCTTCAGAGGAGGGCAAGTTATCATGTACTTTATCATTCGGCGGCATGGGATTTAGTTGGGGGAGGTTAGTTTTTAGCGTTTCTTCTCGTGACGCGAGCCCGGCTATATAAAGGAAGGGTTGCCGTAAAAGGAGTCAGTGAGTGAATTCAGGTGAGAGTTGCTCTCTCAAGGAAGAGAAGCGGTTTGCTGGACTAGCGGATTTTGGCTCGTTATTAGTGAGCTGTGTTTGTGTTTGCTGTTAACGCTGTGTTATTGAGCTCGCTGTGATTTACTGTTGCTGTGCTATACGATAGCTGTTTTACAAACCGTGTTTATTGTGCGTAAGACTTGCATTTACGCTGTAAGTGACTGATTACTGCTGGATTGTGTTTTCTGAAGTTTTACTTTTTCAAGCCATCCTGTATATATATACCTGTAAATAGCTGTAAATAAATTTGTTTGTGCTGTCCTCAAATAAAGTCCATCCAATCCGAACTCTCTATGCTAAAAACGTAACAATATGCATCTTGCTCTAGAAAATTCAAAATTTATTTTAGAAAAACGATTTGGAATAACTGAAGGTAGAACAAGCTAAATCGAAATCAAAGTATCATTCGGAAAATTATGCCTTGTATCTCTCAAAGATTTTAATATCGATAAATATGAATTAATTATCGTTTCAGTATTCTGAGATGTCCATTTTTCGGCGGTTCTATCTCACTAAGGAGTGACAACTGAAGGATGTTGGCAGCGGTGGCCTGGTGGTAAGGCCTCGGCTCGTAGCTGTAGGGTTTCAGGTTCGACACCCGATTCTACCGAAGAACCATCGTGTAAGGGGGTTAGTCGCATGTTAATTCCTTCAGGGTCAAACGTCCACCAGCTAGTGTGGTGTTGAGAGGAGGATGTCAGTTCAGGTGTCTTCCTCGTCATCTGATCGCGGTTCAAAACAACGAGATCCTTCCCAAAATAGCCCTAGTGCTCCTTTACATAGAGATGTCAAAATATCCAAATTAACGGAAGGGTGTGCGTCATTATTATTTTACCGGAAGTACTTTATTGTTAAACGTAATGTATTGCTAATGTCTTCTCACCCCTATTTTTCAGAATTGAACCCCTCATAAGGCATGTGCAAAAACACAGTATGTTTTAGAATCCGTTGGCAAATTATACATAAATAGTTCTTGGTATAGCTTAATGTATTGATGTCTCAAAGGACTATATTAAATCTATGAAAGTGTGAATCGAAATTATATTCCAATTCAAAAGACGTGTCGCAAAAAGCAGCTTTGATTGCTGAACATAAAATTAGTTATTGTTCTAAATATATTAATTATTCAGTTCGCCAGTTAATTGTGCTCAATGTGTATACACGTCGGACCAAACCTCTATTACGGCGCGGTTGACGTGTATGCTCGTCGTGTAAAAAAAAAAAAAAAAGCATTTACTATAAAAACTCGAAATCTCAATAAAATGTAATACGAATATTACTTCGTGATATGTTTGTTCCTTTTATATTTCCAATACGACAACTATGTATTTCATGTGGAGGGGGGCTCGCGAATCAAAAATTGGAAAACAAGGTTTTGGTGTACGACCTGTGAAGTCGCACACTGCCTAGTACCGTGTTTTGAAACGTATCACACATACATAGCTTGAAATTTTGTAAACTATTTCCTTATTTATTCTCGCTATCTTCAATTATTCTTGCTTACGTGTTTTATTATCTTTTGACAGTTTTCGAGCCCTAAGTAAGAATGACGTATTTAGAAACGGATTGTTAGTTTATTTGACAAATAAAAATGTAATCATTCCTCGTTTTTCGGAAAACGTGTCACAGTACCATTTGCTCTGCGTTCGACGTGTATACACGTCGTTGCTTGTTTTTAATTCCGCACCCTGTAGTGATCTTTTGAACTAAATTCCGCAGTTAACTGGTTAAATATATATTTAGGATATTTATATTGCATTAAACTTCTTATCGACCGATCGCTCACTGTATTATGAAATTATTCCAGGATTTTAATTTTCTTTTTTCTTTCATACCTTTTTCTCTTTCGCTCTGGAATTTCTTCATTTTCATCATTTTCGATTAAATTTTTTAGTGCGTTCCATATTACTGCATTTATTGATATTTTTTTCTATTTTCCGTTAATTTGCTGCAACGGGCATCGAAACATTGTGATTGGAAGCGCCATTTTGCTAAAATTTGGTGGCAAACTATTTTTTTGGCGAAAATGACTATATATTAAAACTGTTCCACTGTGTGTTTTTGTAATTAAATTGTATTTGTGTTAGCTATATATTTTTTTATATATGCTTAAAGTAGTATGTTTCCGTTAGCAAATAATTTAGAATTTCGCCAAATTTTCTCAAATTTCTTTGGCGATTGTTCGTTTGCGCCCGACAAACTGAAAAGTACCCTAATGGTTTTAATAACATAACACCCCCCCTCCACGTTAATGATGTTAGACGTAACGGTTATTTTAAGCGATTCCGTTTATTTTCGTAGTGCATGATAAATTTAAAATTAAACATTGTTAATTAATAGATCATTTGATTCCTTCAGAAGTGCTTTTGAATGAAAATAAAACAGACGAATTGAAACTAAAATTTTCTAAGCTGCATTGCGTTACCCCAACTGGTGCTTAAAATTCACGTCTTAGCGTTGCTCCAATTGACGTTGAAAATTTGTGCATGCATACGGTTTCGATAACATTTCAGACTGTCAGTTCTCACATATACACATCAAAATTTCCACGCGTACAAAGTCGCGGGTAAGAGCTAGTCTTTCAATAAATAAAAGAAAAAAAAAGCATCAGATACACTCCTTACTTTGAAAACAATGGAAAAGATAGGAAACCAAAAGTCAAAATAAAAAAAGAAGAAATTCAATGAAAAATTACAGAAGATAGGAATTTAATTCGCGATATCTATGAAGACATATCTGGCAGAGGGGGAAAATAATAATATTCTTAATCTACATAAACGAAGTTCATGACGTGTGGTTTAAGAAGTGGTTCAAGGTCAGCTGTCCCGACTATCTTCATACAACTTGCTTCTATACAAATCGACAGAGATTAGCACTATGCAATGCGAACATTTAAAGATAAATACTGAAAAGACTTTAATAAAAATAGAATATAAGTTGATTTTTTTAAAAAATGGGGGTTTATTTCATTACCCATAAAGATATATTTTAATAAAAGTAATTCTAAGTTTAAGTATTTTCATGACAGGTAGTGTGGTTCTATTGCCGATATAAATTTGTCTAGAAAAAAAATTGGACAAAAGCGACTTGAGGTGTGCTTGAACAAAAGAAATTATCCGCAAACGTGTTTCAAAATCAAAGATGACAATGGTCACTGAAGTAATAAAGAGAAGAAGGAACAATGTTTCATAGAGATTCACGGTAATTAAAATATTTAATGTCCCTCTCTGGTTGAAGACTGCATGACAATTTGCTTGTCATAACCTGGATTTTTTTCTTCTCAGTAGACATCATCACGACGAAAGGTTTAAAAATTTTACACAGTTACAAAAGTAATATATTTGCAGAAAATTTAATTTTAAGCATCATCAAATAATGTAGCAAGTAATAAAACTGAATATTTGTAACGAAAATGATTTAGTTTCAAGGAACTCATTTCTATAGTTTTATAATATTCAATGCGTCATTCACTTTAACCAATAGTAAAAAAGAGGGTGTGGTATGTTAGCCCTCTATAAACCAGATCTTTTGACTTACAGCTACCAAATAGAGGAGTTGTGAATGGACATATGCATTTCGAAGCGATATTTTTGAAATTTTATTAATAAAAATATGCACTGAATTTTGAAGTTTCCCCCTCAATAAGTTTCGCAATTATTATTACACAAAGAGGATTTCACATCGCTTAAAATTTTTTTAATGATATTAATTCAATAATTATGCAAATTTTTCTAAAATTTTGTCATTTATTGAAGGTTTTTTTTTAAACCTAATTTTTGACATGTAACAAATGTTTGTAATGTAACAATAAACTTATAGTTGCAGATAAAGTAATTAATTGTGACGTTTTTTTAACTACAAGATAATACTACACAATTCCTCTTTTAAATTTTCTTCCATTCATTATTTCTCAAAATATGTTTTAGAATAATATAGCATTCAAAAAAATTCTCAGCGCAACAGTAAATTTTTTAATTCTTAGTCTTGAAAAAACAAACATAGGTCTCTTGATTTATTTATTTTTTTTTTTTTTGTATAAAAAACAATACCCTAAAAGTATAGAGTGGTTAAAATTAAAGTGTTCCTATTCAGGACCTTCAAGAACCCATTCTACTAATCGGTATTTCAGGAAAATTGGTATATACGTTATATAGACCATAGACAAACGATTTTCACAACAAAAAAAAAAATTCAAACTTTGACTACTGGAAGGTATTTTTAAAAATTCCTTATGCAAATTTGTCAAGTAAATCAAGACATGCAGTCAAAGCTCCACAATCCTTCTTCGTGTCCCTATGAACCTTATCCATGCCCTTACAGAAGAAAGATCGAGCTTTACTGGAAAATTGTTTAGTAAAAAAAGGCAGCAATAGCTTAACTGTATGGCGTGAATATAGGCGTTTAAAGGAATTGCTTAAAGAGCCCTTGTGCGAAAAAGGGTTTGAAGACGATTATGAAATTTTAAAAAAATGGAGATTTGGGTGTGATGCCAACAAGAGGACTGAAATTGGTTGCAAATGAACAGACGAAGTCGCTAATGCTGTGGTTGAAAAAGAGCCTCCAGTTCAAGCTATTCTCAAGCAACTGTTCGATCGGTGTTACGTGAGTTGGCGATTTCATATTCAACAGTATAAAAAAATTCTGCCATCAATTTTAAGATGGTATCCATTGAAGATCCACATGGTGAAAAATCTATTACTTCAAGACCCTAAACATGCTCTGATTTTGCTTGCTAATTTCTGGTAAGAATGGATGTTGATGGTGCATGGCCTAGGCAAATTCTATGATAAAATGAGGCACACTTTTCTTTAGATTAAGCTGTTAATAATGAAAATTACAACTACATGAGGGCTTCTTTACTTCTTAATGCTCTGCACAAATAACCCCAGCATTCTGTCTCAATGTCATGGTTTAGATGTATGCAGATTTTATACTTGGATCATTTTCCTCTGAAACTCTTAACTCTCAAAATCCTAAAATGATGTGTGTGGTACACAGTCATTCCTACCTTGCAGGAACAATAATGTTTACAGAAAATTGTCTGCATACAAGATGGAGCAACTCCCTATATGAGGGGCCAAATAAAAAAACTGCTTTGTGCTAACTCTGGTGAGAATTATATAATATCCAGAGCTTCACTCGATCCTCTCCTCTTTCACCTGTTTTAAATCCCTGTGATTTCTGGTTAAGACAATTCCTTAAAGATCACGTTTATGAAGAAAATTAGGTTTTTACCTGAGTTGAAAGCCCTGTTGATGAAAACTTTTTATAATTTCTTTAGACTACCATTAAATATGCTATGAAGTGTTTTCAATATGTAATTGATGTTAATGCAGCACATTCTATAATTAAATGATTCTGGTGAATTTTTCTTATCCTTCTTTAGGCACCACAATTTCACCTGATTGAAATTTGAACTATTTTTTAATACAGAAATATTTTCACAAGTATATATAAAGTAACAAAGTTTCATCATAAGTTTGATTTAGGTTGAGCAGGTTCTAGAAGGTTCTGAATAAGGTCACTTGACTTATAACCAACCTCTAGATTTTCAGTGCAGTTAAAACTGGTCATAATTTGAAAGAATATCATAATTCTATTGGTTTCAGATGTATATCAGCAAGAATCTCTCTTGGCAAATATATTAAAAGTCATTACCCACATAAAATAGGAAAATAATAGGGAGGAACCACTATTTAAACACCAAAAAATGTCTTGAAATTCCTAAGTAGCATGATGGAGGGAAAAGGTTGTTAGAATAATGAAAAATATGCAAAAATAACAACAAATAAATTTAAAAATATATAAAATATCAGAAAATTATTATAAATAAATTAGAAATAAAAACAACAATAATAAAGGACATTACTTTCTTAACTCAATTTTCATGATTATATATATATATTAGGTTTAACTTTTATTATTTTTAGCTGACCTAATGCAATTATTTATCGTTCTTTTACAATATCTTTTTTTCTCTGCTTAAATATATCACATATATATCAGAAATAAAAACCTTTAATTTTATAAAATAATACCCAGCTCTTACTTTAATCAAATTTTTATCTTATTAGAACACATAATAAAATATTTATAAAAGAGAAATTACGGATGTCAAAAACAGCAATTAATTCCAAATTACAATTGATTTAGCTTATAAAAATTTTATATTCATCAGACTAACAGCAGAGATATTTATAATAAATAATAAAGTTTGCAACAAAGAAAAACACCGCATTTAATTGAAACTAATTTATTCTTCCTTTCACCCATACATTCATTGCCAATGAACACATTCAGCCAGTGAAAATATTAAAATACCGGGAAAATAATAATTTACAGTTTTTCAGATCAAAACAATAATACAAATGTGCAACACTAGTTGTGAAGCATTAGTTTCGAGTTCTATCTAATTTTATGCTTTTCTTCTCACTAATAAGAACGGATAGCTGGTGGAACTTGCTTGCACTCTTTTACATCTAATGTCTCGTCGATCACAGGTCTGTATTCAAGTGTAACCTGTGGAAGATGTGAAATTAATTAGGACAAAAGAAAAACTTACAGAATATATAAAACATACTCCCCAATCAGTACAAAATGCCAAACAACATTTCTGGAATGTTGTATAATATATCTCACAATAAGAGTCATTAAAAATATTTACAGATATCATTAAGATTTGATTTTGCAAACATAACAACAGGTATAATGTTATAATTTGATTTTGCACACACACACATATTGAAAATAAACAGTGGGTATCAATGAATCCCTTTCTCTTTTATTGATCATATTTTTTAAAAATCTAATTTATTAAGTATGTACTAAAGATACATCTACAAAATAATCACTATAATGACAAAAAAAAAAAACCTAAATAATACTAAATAATAAAAACTCACGAAGAAAAGAATATATATAAGAGCTCAACTGACAAACACACACTGCAAATTTACAAATGAATTTTATTTAAACACTTATGACCTAAATATATTTTTAAATACAAATTTAAACAGACAAAATAATTACTATTAAAAACATTATTTTATTCCTTTTTTCTAAGCCAGGATCAAAAAATAGATTGTTTTTGCCCAAAAAGTTTAAGAGAAAGAAAATTTCATCTTTTCTCTGACATTTTTCATAAGAATTGGAATTATGAAAGCTGAGGAGGATGAAATAGAATAAACTGACAAAACATTTTGGGTGTAATGTCACTTGCTTTGACTAAAAAGGCAGTCAAAGTTAAGGACTCACTTCTTAACAATAAGATTACAGCTAATTGAAACATTACAGCTAATTGAAACATTACAGCACAAGTTATTCATTACGAAGGAGCTATAATTTGCTCAGAAATACTTATCCACATTCAATTATAAAGAATTATGGAAAAAAATTAAGCAACCCTTTACCATTTTTACCCCCTAATAAATTGGATGGCTTATTCACAAACTTAGCTGTGACTTTCACCATTAACCTAATATATTATTTTCGCAAGCTCAACTTACTGAAATTATCATAGAAATAAGATAACATGGTGTGTTGTAAATATTTAGGGGATTTGTTCCAGATTTCAAAATCATTAACTGAGAAAATGTGCCATCCCCCCAAATTCACAGAGCCTTTGTATAAAGAGTTTATCAGATTGTTAAATGAAAAGCAATGTGAAGATAAATAAAAAGATCATAAAATTAAGAAAACATTAATTTATCTTTAAGTAATAGTGAGTAGATATTAATTTTTACAAATATTCATTTTTACTTACTATTATTATAAGTATTTATATAATTGTTAATATAAGTATTTAACTTAAACACTAATTATTATACCTTTCCCTTGTTGTCAATCCATGATAATGTGTGCTTCCTCCAGTGCTCGTCGATTGGTTTCTTCTTCTGACCTTCCAGAGGTTTGGAATAATCATATTCATCCAGCCGATCCTGAGAAAAAAAAGTCATTAGTTTAGTTTATAAGTATTTCAATGAAAAAATAACACAAATCACAAGATTTTTATAATCATTAGAGTAAAATTTAAAAATATATTTAGTTTGCAAAAAATACTTCATTTAATATTTCGTTGTGATTTTAGATTCATATCTAATTGTTAGAATTCCAACATTATTTATATTTTTGCTTCAAAACACCCACAAAATTTGCAGAATATCTGAAATAGCAGTTTAATTATGAGAAGTTAATAAAAAAAATTTCAAAAATGGTATTTTAAATATTATATAAATATTTGTTAAATAATTATCTTGTTAACTTCTTTAAAAGCCATACTGCAAAAAAGTTTCCTGTTGCTTCTCTATCAAAGTTCTCTTATTCTAACATGCTGCATTTCTCTAGATAAATAAATGCACATTTCAGACGTATAAAAAAAATTAACTTTACAAAACCATGAATTGTGCCAAATGCATATGCAAAGAAATAAAAGATGTGTGATCAATTTAACAATAAAAAATTCAATAAATATAAAGAGTGCTGAAAATAATAAAAATATTGAAAAATTATTAAATAAAAAATAACTGAACTCATGTGTAGTAAAATTCTACTTTGAAATTCCACAGAAATGTGTTATATCTGAAAATGTACATTTGCAGAATGGTAAAAAAATTTCCAGTAATGTAAATTAAATTTTTGCTAAAATCAATGGCAAATCAAGTTAATAATGCAAGAGAAAAAAAGTACTCCGTAATTGGATTAATTTAAAAATAATATAAAAAAAAGAAGAAGCCAGACAACAAAATCTTGCATACTGTAACTTCATATGTAAAAAAGAAAAGCATTTTACTTCAAACAATTTTCCCATAAACCTAACAATCCCAAAATAACAATATGAATATTCTTAGCTGTTGACTAGAGGTAACATTGATAGTAAAACCTTGTGAAAGTATTTTTTTCAGGAGAATCGGACTATGTTTAACTGAAAATAGGACTTAATCGAAAAATAGGTTTTATATAAATAAGGGAGGATATAGGAGTTATAATATAAGGGAGGATGTAGGTATTCAGCAGTCCTAAACAGTGCACATTATGAGACTTTTTTTTTTTTTACAAATTTTTTAACACTGATAAACACAAATCCCAAAATAAGTTTGAATTAACATCAGCAACTAGACAAGCATCAAAGCTATTGTTGAAAGAGAAAATAAGTCACAAATACAACATACATGAGTATTTGATAAATAATGTACAGCTGTGTGTATTAAATTCTGAGTTATTAGTTTTCAAAATTTACTAGATTGAAAAAAAAATCATATTTTGAATTTTCTAAAAGACAAGTGTAAAGCTATACCATTTAACACAAGAGAATGAATGTGAAGATTAAAGAGAGTGAAGTCTTGCAACCTTATGCAAAAAGAAATTAAAACTTTAAATGGTCTGAAAAATAAGGATCACTCTGATCCTGCATGTGCAAACCAGATTTGCACCAATTTTTTCAGAAATAGAAGATATCATCAGAGAAAAAATTTATAACAGAAAAGTGTTCATAAGTGATATTCAAATATTTGCCCATACACTATAATCACATAAATATATTGCCATAGAATCCAAATTACTACAATGCTGAATGAATGATTTCCTTCAATGATATGAACTGAAATTCTTCTCAATGAATTAAATGCATATTGTGAATGAAAAAAGTAATACATTAATAGAAAACAAATATCTAATACCTTTTTGAACAAAAATTAATATTCATGGATCTTATAAATGAAAAACAGCAAAATAATAAATTAGTCAAAACGAAATAGCATATTTTCTTTTAGAAAAGGTAAATCTATAAGATAATAAAAATAAGTTACTGGAAAGAATTCTATTGCAGATTACACAAACCTATTTCAAGGCTAGTGTGTTTTAATTAATCCTAATGGGGAATAAAAGCTTACTTTAAAATCTTCACGGGCATGAGCTCCCCGGCTTTCTTTTCTGGCTTCAGCTGCAACCATTGTTTGTACAGCATTAAGCATTAGGTTCTGTAATTCCAAAGTTTCTACAAGATCGGAATTCCAGATCATTCCTCTATCACAAACCTATAAAACAAAAGAACTGTATTAGTAAGTTAATAACATATGCATCCTAATTACAAAACTAAACTACCAAATGCATGAAAAAATATTAAATTAAAATAGTACAAACATAATAACTACCTTGAGATCTTCCTGTCCTTCAAAACAATCAGCAATCAATTTAACACCTGCTTTTAAACTTTCCCCTGTCCTGAAGACAGCAGCATGAGTTTGCATAGTCTATTATAAATAAAAAAGACAATTCCTATTAATTTAGCAATAAAATAGTTCATCTTTAAAATAATTTTTAACTACCAGGTTTTACATTTATTTTTCTATATTAAGCAATTGCAACCAAGAACAGTTAAGAATTGTAATTAGAATTAGGAAATTCTGATTAATGAAATCTAGTTTAGAAGGAGCGGGAACTTAATTATCTATAACATTATAAATAAAAGTATAAAAACTAATGCTGCAAAGTCAACTAATATCATGTTTAGAAATAAAATATTGTAGATTTGCAAGTAATCCTAAATGCATAAAAAATATTATCTGGCACTATAGAAATATTCAGTTACCACTACTGTTTTAATTCATTTTGCATTGAAAACTACTTAAACTTTTTAGTGCTCAGGTTCTATCTTGTATTAAAAACTACATATTTAATAATGTGGTAATTTTGTTACAAAAATATTCATTAATCTGATATTTTTTTTTCAGAACTGAAAAATGTAAAATTCTAATTTAAAAAAATTGATAGTTTAAAGTAAATTTTTTGATAATTAAAGAAATAAGCCGAAAAATGCAGGAGGAGGGCAAGGCTAAATTTTTAAATACATGATTATATAGACCTTATATAAATAAATATTGTTTTAATGAATATAATTTGCTCCCAAATCTTACATGTAATGTGAAACAACATTAAACAACACAGTTTTTCCCCCATAGGATTCGATATAAAAACAATGATGAGTTCCATACTAAAATTAAACTAACATTAAAATGTAAACAATTTTTTATAATGTGTGTTCTTTATTTACAAGAAAGTTTCTAAAGTCCTTTATTATTAGCAACACTCCAAAATGGGATGAAAATGAAACAAAGCATTAGGGCGTTCTTCTCAACATACAATGCAATAAATTCCCAAACTTTCGGCTTTTCTTATTTCCTGGAAGGTGGTGCCCTTGCTTAAACTTATTTCTTTTTTTAACTAAATACCCTCTATAATTTTTTACTGCAGAATAGAATGTAGCTTGAAATGTTTAAATAGTTCTGATATTTTTCTTACCTTTCAGTATCATTGCTATCTACCTCTAACACAAAAATAATCTTGTTAATTAAGGGTCTACAAAGTATTTACTCAAATCTCCCAAATTAACATCCAATAATGTTATTTGACCGAAACTTCTTCCATATAGATACAATTCTCTTCAAACAAGCTGATACAGCCAAAGCAGCAAGTGGCACTGCAGTATCTCCGTGATACTCATTTTATGAACCATCGTTTCTTAAGCAAATCATTTTTTTTACATTTCATTTTGATTGGCAAGAATATTATTCATTTTGAAGAAAAAAAAAATCTTATTAAACAAGATTTGACTGCAAATACGTTACTTCTTCTAATGTTGTCAACACAAATGTGATTAAAATATTAGAAGCAAATAATGAAATAAAAATATACATGAAGTTAATGTTTCTGATAATTACTCAGAGAAAATACACATCTGAGGACACAAATTAAGTTTTAGGTCATAATATAAATGTGTTTTTTCATAGGTTATAATATGAATGAATTTCTTAAATTAATAAATTTAAAAAGAATAAAAGCATTTATTATACATAATTATATTAACTGTTTGTAAAAATTATTTTAAGTACAAGAATTTTTTAAAAAAAAGCTTTTGTTATTTAATTATCCAAATAAAGAAATGTGATTTAACTCTCACTCTCTCTCTTTTTTAAAAATCTTCAAAGGAAAGGGGAGGGTTGAAACTTCTTCAGACAGAAACAAATGAGAATAATCATTGAGCACAAAATTTGATCATTAGCAATGAAATCACTCATAAAATTATATGAAGATTAAATAAATTATTTTACCATCAACTACAGCAAATCAACAAGTATGAATATAATTTATTAGCCTTTATATTTTTTGACGGACAAATTTATAAATTCCATTAAAATAGCCATAATAGCTACCTTGAAAAGTTTGAGAAAAAAGATTAGTTTATATTTTTATTATAAAAGCACAGATATAGTAAAATTTCAGAATTATATTTTTTAAAAAAATAACTGTTTTATCAACAATATTAGTATAGGGAAAAAGTTATCAGTATCAGGATTTTTTAAATTCATAGCAGATTTTTATATAATAAATAAAAAAAAGTACACATTAGTAGGAAAACGAGCAATTATATGCATGTACGAAAACAATTTCAATACCTTTTGCATTTGTAACCTCAGCTGTGAAGTCAAGGTGGATCCATTTGCGTGTCTCATTTTATCTAAATTTGCTACTGATGCTTCCCCATCAGTCTAGATGGGAGAAAAATATGTTTTGTATCTTACATTGAAACAACACAAATCTGAAAAATGATGACATATAATCTAATCGAGATTAAAATATTATAAATTGAATTATCCAGATTTTGGACCAACATACAAAGCATAAATTGATCTAAACATTCAAACAAAAGCACTTAAAACTAAGAATACTTTACAAATTTTAAGTATTTTATAGGTTTAGTACAGCTACTAGAAGAAAATGTACAAATAAATAGAATGAAACAGGATGAAATCTAATCTGATAATTACAGGTGTAAGGTCCATAACAGTGTCTCCAGGTTTATCAAATTCAGAAATTGTATGTGCACATGCTCTTCCAAACACAACCAAATCTAACAATGAGTTTGCACCCAATCTGTTAGCGCCATGCACCGATGCACAGGCAGCTTCACCACAAGCATAAAGACCAGGAACAATTTTGTCACCACCAGCGTGGTCATAAGTTATGACCTGAAAAAGAAATAAGAAATACATAACATATATCAAGATATTGTTGATGCAAAGGATGATTGTATGTTAAGAAATCTAAACCAAATGATTTCCCAGAAGAATACAACAATATTCCACATTATATGATCATCTTTATAACTATGAAATAAGTGATAAGTGTGCACAGTAATTAATAAAACTGGGATTCCAATAAGAAATTTGTA
This sequence comes from Argiope argentata, assembly GCA_026289955.1. NCBI lineage: Eukaryota > Metazoa > Arthropoda > Arachnida > Araneae > Araneidae > Argiope > Argiope argentata. The sequence continues at coordinate 63 of JAOUZG010002404.1, read as the reverse complement.
TGATTGTGACGCTATATTATATATATATATATATATATATATATATATATATATATATATATA
>JAOUZG010002392.1:0-31263 GCA_026289955.1 Argiope argentata | reverse complement strand
AGTTCTTAATTCTCGGGCAAAGTTCAGGTAAGCTGCAGTGCAACCTGTAGATTCACATTTTGCAGTGTTCAATGCAAATCTAATAGATGGTAATTTCTCAGTCCATAAGGTATGGTTATTACCTACCATGATTGCCAAACGAGGTTTCAAGTCTCTGTTTTTACGTTCAACAGGATTTGCCTGTGGATGATAAACAGGAACTAGACTTTGATTAATTTTTAATGTATAACACAACTGTTGCATGATGGCGCTAACAAACTGTGTACCATTGTCACTTATTAAACGACGGGGTAATCCATATCTTAAGAAGACTTCATTAAGTAGTGTTAATGCACACTCTTTAGCAGTAGCTCGCTTTAATGGGAATAACTCTACCCATTTGGTTGTGCAATCTTCAACGATGAAGATCCATTTCATACCTTCACTCGATTCTGGTAAGGGTCCAAAGAGATCGACAGCTATACTTTCAAAACGTTGAGCAGGAACAGGTGTCTGCAAAAGACCAGCAGGTTTTTGGTTCGTTGCCTTATATCTTATGCAATCTTCACAATTCTTGACATAATCAGTAATATATTTCCTCATGCCTGTCCAATAATATCTGGATGATATTCGAGAAAAAGTTCCATCAGCTCCGTAATGAGCAGCTGTAGGAGCATCATGGTGAAGTTTTAAAATGTTCTCTCTTTCATGACATGGGACAACCAATTGAGCTTCTTCCTCTTCAGAATGTGGAGAGTAGCGATAGAGTACTCCTTGATTTAAGACATATCCCCTTTGCGTCCAATTTGCAAAATCAACACTTTTGTCAGTATCCTCAAAACAATCTATGATCTTCTTCAGTTCAGGATCTTTCAGTTGTTCAGTTCTAAGTTCAGCAGCTGTTCTTGATGGGACATCAATAACAATAGTTCGTAATTCACAAGTGTCTTTATCATTAACTGGTGGTTGGTCACCTGTGTCAATAAAATGCTTAACATAAGGAGTTGGCTCTCCCCCCAGTCGGAAAATATCTTCATTTTCATTAAGCAAGGCAGTTAAGCGATTTCTCGATTTCGCATCAAGATTCTGACCTTCTTCTTGGCGTAACCAAGGATAATTAGTCTCAGGTGCAACAGAATTGTTTTGCACTGAACTATCACTAGTTACTGAGTTCGTCGGACAAGAACTATTATTGATTTCGACAGGGCTATTATTTGTTGGTATGGAGAGATCTTTAGCAAAAGGTATTTTGCAGTTCGGTTTATCCCCAAAATACCAGGAATTTTTTTTCATATCCATTACAATTCCTGATTTCCTCAAAAAGTCAACTCCGAGGAGAGTGCGATTCCCTTTAGCATGTGGGAGAAAATGTAATTCAGTGAGGAAAGTTCGGCCAAGCACTGTGATCGGCACTGTAGTTTTTAAAACAACTGATGTTGATTGTTGACCATCAGCCAGACAGATAGCAAGGTCAATCTCTGTGAACTGCTGTCCACGCTTCTTTAAAAAATTAAACATCAATTCTCCTCCAACTGATTGATTGGCTCCTGTGTCAGCACAAACTGTTCCTGAAGCTTCATATACTTCTATGGAAATTAAGGCTACGGGAGAGGTAAAACAGGTAAACATTTGTACAGCATTAACCGGTGAATGGTCTTTCCTTGAAGAACAATTTGGACACTTAGATTTGATAAAGCCAGGATTGCCACAGTCATAACAATAAACAGAATTCTCCACATGTCGGGATGGCCTGTTTGAATTAGAACCAGTAATGTTCTGAGAACTCGAAGGAATTGATTTCTCATATTTAGCAAATTGGGTTTTCTTGAAGTTCTGCTCACTAGCATTTTTAGAGAGTCTCGGTTTAAAGAGTTCTTGCGACTTTGGAGTTTTTACTAATTTTTGATGAGGCGACTTTATGTTTTCATAAAAATCCAGCTTTTCAGCTAACAAGACAGGATCATTTAGTGTTTCCCAAATATCTAAAAAATGATTTTTATAGTCCGGAGGACATCTTTTCTTTATTTGATCAGAAAGCATAAGTTCTTTTAATTTCTCAAATGAATCAATTTCCAATTCATTAATCCAACCTTCAAAGTAGGTTCGAAGCTCAAAGAAGAAATCTTTCCATGTGGAATCATCTCGTTTTTGATGTCGACTGAAAAGAATTCGAAAACTGTCAGCTTAAACCGTTGTAATAATATACCACGGATATGGGTATAGTCCTTAAATATTTCCTCAGGCTCTCTTGCTATTAAATTACTTACCTCACTTGGGAGTACACCCATTAAATAAGATACCCAATAATCATTAGAAACATTTAAAAGTTTCATTTGTCTTTCGAACATAGTTAAAAATAATGAAATATCATCTGTTTCAGGGCGAAACGTTGGTAAGACTGTTTGTAAATCAAATCGCTTTGGAATAGAATCAGTTTGATTCGGGTTTGATAAATTTAAATTTTGGAGCTTAAGCTTCTCAAGCTCAAATGCTCTTTCCTTGGCCAATTTTTCTGTTTTCAAAGTTTCTTCTTCTAGCTTTTTTCTGTTTTCTTCTAACTTTTTCCGTTCATCTATAATGCTATTGAACGTATCAGACACGAACTGTTTATTTTCCGCAAAGAATGCAGATTTCGTTATTTTGTCATGTAAAACAATTATCTTATCTTCGGGTGTTGCATCTAAACCTAATTCCAATGCTAAATTGTAGAGGTCAATTTTTTTACCTTTAGCTAGAAAAGCCATTTTCCCTACGAATTATTCGATTAAATAGGAAGTTAAATTAGAAACTTGATTACGAAGTAACAGTTGCACACCTTCCTTCTCCCCTGAACATACAACAACAACAAAAAAATCATTAAATAGGTAGAACACAATTCAAAATCTCCGTTAGTTTTTAGAATGCAATAATAATAATAAATCTATAAAAAAAATCGTTACACTGAAAAAGAAATAATAAATCTATCAAAAAATCGTTACACTGAAAAAAAATAATAAATCTATCAAAAAATCGTTACACTGAAAAAAAAAATAATAAATCTATCTGAATAGCTTTTTACAATACCAAAGATCTGAAAAGAAAACAAAAAAAGTATTCAGTGCTTGTTTAGATGGGTCACTGCAGGGGGGTGACTCAGCGTACGAGACTTGGTGTCTCCACTTCAAGGACACAGTAACAGAGAGATAAGAATTTTGGTACGTTAACTTACGGACAAAGAAATATCAACTACAATAAATTAGTTAGCTCTTAAATTAAATACAAAAATACAGCAAATACATAATGATATAGAATACCTTACTATTTAAAAGATATATTCTTACGCACTTTCAATGAAATAATAAAAAAAAAATCAAATCAATGAGATTAAATAAAAATAACACAGATACTTCAAAATATAATTTGCAACGATAGATATGCTTAGAAAATATAGCTTAACTAATTAATTTAAGTAACTTAGAAATTATTAAATATTAAATAGCAAAACATTTCACAGATAAAGAAGAATCAAATATGTTTTCAAATATGCAGTAATGTTATATTCAATGCTGGATGCTGTTGAAAAAACAAAATAAAATGTAGAAGTTTATAACACTTATCTGGGATTGAACAGGAACGACCAAACAAAACAGATGAATTTTCGGAGCTGTAAATTTGATAAAATGGACACACAAACACACTTTCACAGGAAATGCAGATTTTGCTTGAGATACACAATGAATTATACTCGGTACAGGGGTCGACGTCCTGTACGAGTTATGATTTGAACTGAATACTTGAGTATTCTTTTGGACATCAACGATGGCAGTCGGGACAACTTCACATTTATTTCATCACTTCACAATGCGGAACCATTCCCAGGTCGGGAAAAATTATTTTGCGCAAGGACGACACAAATCTAAATTCTTTTCGTAGGTTGCCGATATGATGGAGCGAAAATATTTTGATAGTTGAGACGACGTTACTTTTCATCCATTAGAAGTTATTTTCCTTTGTGTGCCAAATGTGATGGCACGAAGATGCTTCAAGATTGTCGGGACGACACACTTGCATTTCATTAGAAACTATTTTCCTTTAAGCGCCGGTGTGGTAGCGCGAAGATTTCCTAGTGATCGTCAGGGTGACCTTCACTTCTATCGGAACTCATTTTACGTTGGGCGCCAGATGTGGTGGGATGTAGATTATTTAGTGTCCGTGCATGGAAGCAACGAGACGAATGTTAGAAACATTTCCTTTAATAATCATACTCACGCACTAATATTTACAAACACACAAAGACAACATGTAACACAAAGACGAGGACAATACTTAAAACAACGACATTCTAGTGCACCGCTGCACAAGACGGAGTCGCATCTCTCACTGGTACAAGCGCAAAGCATTATGGGATGGCGCGCGTGATGACGTAATCACGCACTGCCATCTAGTAACCAAAAGGGAAGTTAAAGCAATGCACTAATATCCAAAAGAGAAGGCGAGAATAATGCAACTGCTACAATAGTACATTAAGAATAAAGCAGTATTTTTAGAAGATGCCTTTATGAGTAATAAAATATCGAAAATAATATTTTTATCAAAAATATGAACTTTAAACTCAAACCATAAATATATGATTTATTGACATTAATGCTCTAAAATTTAAAAATTGTAATAAAATTTATATGATAGTTATGTATACTTTTATATTTCCATATTCTCCTCCAAAACAATTGGGTTAAATTCGACCAGACTTGACACCGTAATGCTTTCTATCAAAAATGTGACATGTTTCTAGAAAAATATGAAATGTTACCAGCTTTCCAAATTACAAAAGTTAATTAAATATTCAATTAATTAGAAATTTAAAAAATACTTTCCCTGCTATAACTTCGCATAAAAAGTATATATGTTTGTGTATTTCCATATTCTCCTGCAAAACAATTTGACGATATTGTGCTTTTTATCAAAAATATGACATGTTTCTAGAAAAATAAGAAATGTTGCTAGCTTTTCAAATTAAAAAAGTTAATTAACTATTCAATAAAGTAGAAATTTAAAAAAATCTCTTCTCTTGCTTTAATTTTACCAGCGGTTGACCGAGCTCCGCTCGGAGAAAACAGGTATCGAAGCTAACTCGAATATTTAAATTTTCAATTGTGATTTATCAAAACAATACATGCCATAAGAAAATTTGTGAAACCATTGGTGAAAAGATAACCGGTCAAAGTGCACCATTGTAAACTATTCTAAACAAATTTAGAGTTTGGAAAGGGAACTATTCTATACAAAGGTAAAGTTTGAAAAGTCATAGGAAATAAAATGTAATTGATAATATTGGCTATAGATGGCAGCACGTAACCACTTGAAAATTTAAGTAACCATTATGGCGAACTAATAAAGTTTGAAAATATCCTATCTGTAACTCCGAACTGCTCAACCATAGCGCTTCAAAACCGGCGACAATCGATTCCTCGTGGCCAAAAACCCCAGACCCCCAAGTTTACCGGAGTTTATTGATTCTGGGGCGATTTTCGACTTGACAACCATTCCTCGTATTATAGTATAAGATAAAAATCGTATTTCGCCAGAAATACTTTTTTTTATGATTCATAAATTCGAAAAATTATCTTTTCAATTATACCAATTTTTATATATCAATTCAATGAAACATTTATTGACTTTTCGAATTTTAATAACCAAAATCCGATTTTGAGATTTAATAATTTAATTAGATGATAGGGAAATAATGAATATAATTTAATTAATTACTCATTTTATTATTTAATCTGTTGCTAGGCAACAATGGAACATTAAAAAGCTTCGGTTTTGTTTATTTGTTTTTCATTTTTCTGTCTCATTAGTTAAAATATTTTCGGAAGGTATTTTTATTGGTTTAAAAAGAATTCCAAAGTATTAGAATAAATTTGAATTTAATTACATCAAAAAATGATGTCTTTAAAATATTTTATCAGATTTAATTTGTCTCACTTGAAGGTAACAAAAAAAAAACAATATTTTAATTCAGAAGAATGTAGATTTTGTGAAATTTAGTGTAACGATTTTAATATGTGCAAAAGAAAACATAAAAATACATCTCTATCTCTTCTCTACTTATAATAAAGCACGATGTGTGTGTGTGTGTGTGTGTTGACGCTCTACAGACCAGACCGTTCGACCTACAGCTACAAAATTTGCTACATGCATACCTTTGAGCCCTTTTTTAATTTTTAACTAAGCCCTTTTTTAATTTTAATTAATTAAAAAATAAGCAAAATTTTGAGGTTTTTTCGGTATAACTTCCAAAAATATTATAGCACAAAATTGATTTTTACATCAAGTTAAAGCTAAAATAATTAGCCTTTCAGTTATACTGATATTTTGACCTATAAATTAAATTTCTATTTTTAATGAATTTTTAAACATTTAATTTAATCGTGTTTTTAAACAATTTATTTCGCATAAATAAAATTTTATCTACACGAGGATTTAAAAAAAAATCCAGTTTTTAATAATATGTTGCCATCACATTTTCAGAAATTCTGATAAAAAAATAAGTTAATTACTACCAAAAATAAAACAGAAAAATATAATTTTTAACATGTGATTATATGAAATGAAATAAATAGGAAATGTGATATTTTTTAAATAATAAATGCAAGAGAACATTTTTCTTCATCGTTTGCAATATCAAATTTATTAATTAAAACTAAAGAATTAAAATAAATAAAAATACAAAATAAAAACATATTACGAAACCGCGACAGTTAAAATTGAAAAAGAATTTTTAGAAAAGCACCAAACGATAATCTTCTGAGAGCGAGATTAATTATTTAAAAGCAATAAATCTTAAACGAACTTAAAGATGACGTTATTTCAAAAAACGACGAACAAAAAGCAATTTATAATAAGTAGAAGTAAAATATTTTTGCATTCGTTTTTTTTTTTTAATTTTTAAAACAATAAGACATGTTTTGAATTGTTACTTTTACTTATGTGAAAAGGATATATAGTGCAAATCAAATAATTCGCCTTCGTGATTGTAATTTATCTCTACATTTTAATGAATCATGCGAAATAAAAACGCATCTGCTTTCAACGAAGCATACGTAATATTAAAGCTATACTGGTAAAAGCAGATCAGCTATTTGAAAACGCATCTTATTTTAAACAAGCTTACGTAATAATTAATAATGCAACATTTATAAAAGCAGATAAAAATGTTTTTTTACCCGCATATTTCGGAGACGTCAAAACATTCTTACCAAAACAATATCATGTTCTCACTTGAGAAAAAATAAATCAACTATCATCCCAAATTAAGCATATAAAAATGTCATTTTAAGCGCGTGTCTACATAAAATGAAACAAATAGGAAACATGGTATTTTTGGAAAATAAATGCAATGAAACGTTGTTTATGATGTTTTATAGTTTTCTATGACTAATTCAATCAAACAGTTTTATTTAAGGCAAATATGGCTTAACATCTACAAGACAACTTCAGTAATCGGAACCCAACATCTAATTTGTTAACATTTTGTGATAGATATACATCGCTTAACAAGTGGTCTGTGTGAAATACATAATTAGAAGTTTGAGGAAAAAAGTACTGATGAATTACGACTTTTAAATTTTTACATATATCATCTGCTCTGTGATTCATATTTAACAAAATATTCTAGAGACAATAAATCCTTAAAATAAAAAAAAGTGGCCCTGCACTAAACTAAATTAGGATTAGCATTCCAATCAACTAAATTAGGAATCAACTAAGAAGGATATTAGATAACTTTATCAAGATCTCAAAGAAGCCAATCAGAGTTACTCTAGAATAATTGGCTTAGATTATGAAAATGATGATTGTTCTAAACTTCCAATATTCAGAACTGAATAAATCAGCCAGATTTGATCGCAGAAGATAGAAACATTAACTTATTCATTTAAAAGTTGAAATATTAAGAATATTTTACAGAATATGAATCTATAAGGCAAAAGGAATATAAACCATAATTTTTTGAATTATATTTATAAACCAAAAAGTAAATAAATAAAATGTTATTATTGAGCGCATTTACATACATCTAAAAATAAAATTAAAAACTGAATGTTTCATTTAATCTGTGAAATTTTTGCTGAATAATTGCTTGAGATATTATAAATTATTTAAAAAAAATATGACGTTTCAATTTCTGTTGTGAACATAAAACTTCAATGTCGGACTACTCTGCTTTCATTTCTTAGTTTTATTTAAAGACATGTTTGAATGGAGTAAAGAGGTCTTTATATTAATTGAAGTTTCATCATTTTCAATTTAATTTAAAACTGGATTTTACGTGCTCTGATAGAAAATCAGAGAGAGATGCGGACTTCAAAGATAGGACTGCTTAAGGCCTACATAATAGTATAAGTGAATTATATGACTATCGAAATTTGAAGCTTAAAATATTTTGCTGAAAAATTTATTATGAGAGAAATTTATACGAGGGCCTTCCAGAAAGTTGATTACGTTTTCGTCTGTGTCCGCTAGGGACGGGGCTAGAGCGGCCATCTTGGGGGTCAGAGCGTTGCGCAGCTCAGTCGGCATCTAGCCGTGCTAGTGAGAGGTTCGTGCTGTGCTCCGTTCAGATACTGGGACGGTCTGAAATGTCTGCGTTGATTGAAAATCCCGCGAGGTGCGCGCAGCAATAAGGTTTCTGACTGCAAAAAACTGTAAACCGATAGAAATCTATCGGCAGCTTTGTGAAGTGTATGGAGACAACATTATCACTGAAGGTGGAGTGAGTCAGTGGGTCATAAGATTTAAAAATGGCAATGAAGAAGTGGCTGGCTATGCAGCGTTTTGATGACGACGCACTGCTGCAAGAAGAGGTAATGAAGTGGTTGAAGGCGCAGGCGGCCGAATTTTTCGACGAAGGAATTTGCAAGCTCGTACATCGCTACGATAAATGCCTTAATTTGAATAGTAACTATGTAGAAAAGTAGTATTTGAGTGTGGCTTTCATCTGTATATAATAAAATTTGTTTCCTATACTTTGTTAATTTTTTTATTCCAAAACGTAATCTACTTTCTGGATAGCCCTCGTATATATTAAAAAATTGATTGAGCCCTTTAGTAGGCAATCATACTGGCATACCGACTGGTCACCAAAGTCGGCTAGTTTAGAATAAATAAAACGCATTATAAAATGTTCATGATACAAATCTAGTTTCTATTCAATTATTTTTAAAAAAAATCGTGGAATCAAATCATCATAGGTCTTTATCAGCTTTACAAGTATGATTTTGAAATGTTTTCGCAATATTTTATTCAAATAACATCTATCAAAAATTATTTTTATAATTAAATTCTAACAAGATTATCTTTCCAGTGACAAAAATTTCACACCATTAATTTCTTTCATTTTAATAAACATCTTTTGTTCGTTTTTGTACAGATTTCAATAAAATCTATAAATTTAAAATAATATGGAAAACCAACGATCCGGATAATACAAAATAAATATATCAATGGCATAGAAAATGGCAACGAAATACAAAATAAATATATCAATGACATAAAACGGAACATGGCAATAATCTAACTTACTCATCTGAATAAGAATGCCTGATATGCTAAATGCAACCCTGAATTACAAATTACCGTATGCTGTCAACGACACGTTCGATGTGTGAGGAGGACAATATCTCATGAGTAATAAATTCTTTCTGAAAAAGTATTTGGTATATATAAAAAGGTTTAAAGCATTAAAGACATAAACGATTTTAAGAGTTATTTTTCTAACTGTATTTATTAATGGATTAAAAATTACATGTATAATCCAATTACGTAGCATGAGTAAATAAAAAATATCAATCACATAATAAATTAAGTATAATAATATCCTTTTCAGACTTAAAAAGGAACCAGAATAGCTATTATGGCAGATTCTAGACATGGAAAAAAAAGTGATAAAAACCACCTCGTTTGAATCGTTTGCTGTTATCTTTGGAATCTTCTGAGCACAGGTCTGGCTGACTCTCCGACCCACCTGAAGGTACACTGATAATAAATACTGAACGACCGGATATCCGCAACTGTAATATTGATGGGAACTATGGTTGAGTCCTAAGAGGCCATCACCGGCCACGGTACAACCCTTCCCAAAGGACGTACGTCTTATCATCGATCGGAGGAGCCAGACAACCACTAATTTATGCACACTCCAGGATGGGGAGATCCTACCACCTTTCTAAAGGCATCTCATTCTCTTTTCGAGCAGCCCCCTTTCCTGGAGGGGAATTGAGCACAGGTGAATCTTTTTGTTATATTTATTGCTTGATTCCCTTTTTATAGTTAAAATCCTTGGCAATATCTAATTGCGATGTTTTCTTTATGCACAAAAATATTACGGTCTTAAGCTCGGAATGGACGTCTTTCTGGAACATAGGCAGCGCTTCTTCCTCGTGTTCTATGAGTCCCATGTTCGAATCTCGGTTCGGGGATGGTTGTTCTTCTGTGTTATATATGTGAGATGTGTGAATGTGCCCCCTGTAAAAAGGGGCCGTGCAAGCGTGTGTGTGTGTTTCATCCTCATATGAACTAGAAGTAAGACTTCTGCCCTCTGGTGCTCAGGGGTCCATACCCACAGAAGCTACTGCACCCCTCTTTCTGTGGTAAAAAGTGGACACGACATCATAATCAAGATAGGAATGAGTTTTAAAAAATATGTAAAATAGTAATATATTTTAAATATTTTTCCGCATACAGTAGATTTTGAAAAATCAGTGAAACCAAAATATGCCAATTAAATATGAAAATGTTTTTTTCTCTTTAAATTAGGACAAATATACACCATTGGGCCATAAAAAGATATAAAGCAAAAAAAAAATCATCCAATTTAAAAGTTTATAAAACCTATTTTACCTTGTTCCTGAGATAAAAAATAAGTTATGTATCAATCTAATTTCCGAATGGTAAATAACATAGAATTTCATTTTTTGTTCACAATGTAATACACTTAAACCACTATAGAATGAATAGACTATTTACTGATTCGGGCATGGTTGCTCTTAGCTCAGTGTTCTATTTGTGTGGTATGTGAAAGACCCCCCCCCTTCCTCCAGTAAAAAGGGGGTTGCGCAAGCGAGTTTGTGATTGTCATCTTCTTATAAGCTGGAAGTCAGACATATGCTCTCCGGAGCTCAAGGGAGGGTCTTTACCCTCAAAATCTGCTGAACCTCTCTCTCCCCCATATTTCCTGGCCTTATCTCGGTGTTCAATCCAAAGGTAATAAGCAACATCAACAACATATATATGTTAAAAAACCAGCAGATGTTACCTCAAAACTTTCTTGCATACACTCTAACAACGTCCAGGGAACGCCTTTTCTAACATTGGAGTGCAATAGTTACAAAATATTCACATTTGGCGTGAATGTAACATTTTTACTGAATCTGTTGCATGTTTTGTGAAGAGTTTGGCGTTTAATCCCTGTAGTGTCTGAAAATAGAATGTGTTCTTTTCTCAAAATCGACTAAAATCAAAATCCGACACAAAACTACACCTATTTTTGCAAAATATTATACCCAATTTCAATATATTTAAGTCATTGTGTATTTGAGTTATTGAGTTAACATGTTTCTAAAAGCAAGGCCCAATAGATGTTCACTCCTTTGATGGAATTTACTCAAAATTTGAAAAAAGTCTAGTCTGTTTATATTAATACTATATATTGAATTTTATTAGTCTAGCTTTCTTAGTTTAGTAGTTATCAAAGAACGCTCCGATCAAAGACTTTCTATGAGAATTTCTTTGCTCAAAATTTGATAGAATTCGGCAAATTTGGTTTGAAGATCATGCACCCAATTTCAATTATCTAGATCAAGGGGGTTTTGAGTTATCTTTATCACAGACTGACAGACAGACAGACATTTTCTAAAAATATGTTTTTCACGGAGGTTTGAAATGTGGAAATTCGTCACAATCTAGAATTCGAATTTAATTTCTCTATACTACAATTGTAATATAGTACAACTATATTTTCTCTAGTTTATGTAAAATTAACCCTCTAAGGGTTATGCACGTATTTCTACGTAGCCGCAAGACGTCACGGCAAGGGCGCTGCACGTATTTTAACGTAGGCTAAAAGTCGACACTCTTTCGCTGTGCACGGAAAATAACGTAGGGGGTTGTCGGTTCTCCTAGCGTTGCCGACGCATTTTAACGTTTTTCTTTCCCCCAACAAGTTTGGACATCTTTATGGATCGGAAGGGAGTCAGCACAATGGATGTTTTACGACCATTCAAGGATGCCAAAGGAACTGAGGGCTCGAAGAGCCCTTAAGGGCAAAAGGGCGTTTTGAATGGTCACGGAGTAAGAGAGGAACAAGATATCAATGAATAAAAGAGGAACAAAAAAGTTTCTCAAATTGTGTGTCCCATAAGCGTCTGTGTGTACTTAGATTTAATTTGTATTTAGTTTCAATAGTATTTCTTGGATAAAACTTATTTGAACAAAATTTTGTTTTAAAGTTCCATTGAATTTTTATTCAGAATGCGGTTTTATGCTCTCTTGTGATTAAACATCGCACTGAAGCATTAGAAACTCAGAAGGAATATATTTGAAAAATTGCTATCAATATATAATTAATAAATTAAATATATTTCGCATTTACAATTAAACTATTTTTTAAATGAAAATTTATGTTTTTTACTCTAATCTCTACCTCCAATTATTTTTCTTCGCTCAACGTAAACAGATGCGATTGAATTTTGTGTTTTAAAGTAGCCTAAATTTTGAAGAATATAATAAAGTATACTGTTTTATTGTTTCTCTTTTCAGATTTATATTGTGTAATAGCATGAAATTATGTGTTCGATTTTTTATTATGCAACCACTTTTTAAAGTTGTATACTGAACGGAATGAAATAATCTCTTTCAAATTCATAAAAGAAACAATAAAAACATTTTTTTAATTATTTATATCTGGGAAGTTTAGTTATTAATGCTTAGATATTTACTAATATTATTAACAATTAATATTTAACTTTTAATACTTCGTTATTAGTATTTATACCTTGATGTAGATAAAAGAAATAGCAAAATAAATTAAATTAAATGTTTGAAAAATTTTAACTGAATCCATTTTAAAAGTTTTGACTCTGTAAACTATCTTAACAATTTTATTTAATAGTTTATCAAAGAAGATACTTTTCTTAGATAAAACGGTAGATATATAAAATTTTTAAAAAACTCAAAAATTCTGCATTTATTTTACAGTTTTTAAGCAATTTTTTCTTTGTTATGCTAAAGAGACTTCTTCATTAGAGGCTAAAATCTGAATGGATAAATAACATAGCTTTTGAAAAATCTTGTGCAAAATGCAGCACGACTTTTAATGACATGATTTGAACCTACTAATGGAAAATAATGCAAATAAAGGCTTCAATGCTGCGTGAACAATAAACTATTTATGAATATGGAAAAGTTTTAGAGTTCATAGCTATGGCTTGAAATCATAAACTGTTATTTACTAAGATCAAATAAATGAATTTGCATTACTTTACTCAAATTTTGGCAGGTGTTTCTTATGGAAGAAAACTTCATAAACTGCACACTTTGGTGTGGAACGATATTAAAAGTTGTCGGACCCAAACTTGAAAGTAATTTTTATCAAGATTTTATTATTATTATTATTATTATTAAAAGTAATCTAAGGATTTACAATCATGATAAAGATCAATGGTAGTATTAATCTTCATATTTTCTCATACGCTTATGCAGTGTAGCGCTATCCGTATTTTTTAGTATATTTGAATAGAAACAATTATGAATTTTGAATCTTTTATATTGGAGTGAAAATTCTATATTTTTGCAGTAAAGATGTCAAAGCAACGTACCAAACTTCATTTATCTATTTTTTTTTTTTTTGTATTTTAAAATAATTGCTCAAACACTCACGGAAAGACTGACTCATGGATAATCAATATTTTGACACATTATATTTAAAAAATTTAATACAAATCTACATTTTGATAATTTTGTACGACACGTATAATATATCAAGGTGTTTCTGTTTTGAAATATCATGTATACGCAAACACGACTTTTACATACAGATTCAGGCATACAGATTTCCTATCAACTAGTTTCATCTAATATTTGACACAAGATTACATCTAACTTATTTACAATTAATTTAAGAAAATTGTAATATTTTTACTTACGAGAAAGGAAAAAATTAAAAATTTCACAAATTATTTGACTGAAATGATTTCTAGTGAATGCTCTGCCTTTTTAATTCCGGCTATTGAATTCAGAAAAGCTTAAAAATTGGATTCAAAAAGATTCAGGAAGTGTTTAAAAAAGGGATTAAGCCATATCCAATATGCTACATTGAACTGAAATTTGAGAAACAAATGTTTATTTTTAAGTCAATTATATAAATAATCACTTGTTTAGAAAACTTTCCAAATATTTTAACGTTTCTAAAAAACTGAATTTGTTAATGTACGTTATCATGTTTAATATAAAATAGTTATACATTTTCAGTTCTTATCCTGCTTTCTAATGTTATTTTAAAAGTTAGTCATTTAGTCTCCATGCATGTTTCTTAAGTCCATTGTTTAATTTGGTACTAAGATGAATCAATCAAGTTAAATTTTTTCTTCCTTTGTCTCTTGGAGATCTATTTGATAAACTATGAAAATTAAGTATCAAGTGTTGTGGATGGGTACGATTTGCTTTCTTTCAGCATTTTATTTATTTCAATTCCTGCTGTTAGCTCACTCTCCCCCTAAATATATCTTTTTCAAATTTTCCATCGTTAATAAAATACTTTTTATTCATCCTATCAAGTACAAGTAACTTTTTTAAAAACTTGTAGTGGATGACATTTGATGTCAATACAGTTTTTTTTCAAATATTAATTAATTTTTTATTAATTAATTAAAAACCAAATTTCTCGTCAAAAATTAGACTACATTTCTCCATCGCTAAATAAGTAACGAATTCAGTTTGTTTTCCCCCCACGCCAATGAGATTAGGTTTAACATGTTTTCAGCAGATTATCTTAAACGATTGTGTTTATTTTCGTAATGTTTGATGCAGTTAAAATAAACATTGTAAATTAATCAGTTTTTTCGACTCATTTTGAAGTACTTTCGAAGTAAAATAATTGAGAATAACTACATTAGAAATTTCTAATCTGTATTGCACTACCCAACTGGTGTAGTAAGTCACAATTGGTTTTGAATAATCACTTGCAGTTGAAAATTCAATGTTAGTAGAAATTTTTGATCGATTAATTATAGTAATTGCAATTATCAGGTCGGAATAACCTGGTTGGTAGGCGTTAGTTTCACATCCCTTGGGCTGCAAGTTTGAACCCACCAACCGAAGTCTTTCCGTATGTGTGTGTGGTGAACGTTACATTTGTCGTGGTCACAAGTCCTCCATGTCGAGAGTGATGTTACAGTGCGTACTGGAGCAGAGGTGATCGTTCTCTGTTCTAGATCTAAATTATGATCTATAGATGAATGAATGCAGTCCGTCCCATAAAAAGTGTTTTTGACGTGTGTGGGCTGGAAGTCGGACTTCTGGACTCGGGTGCTCAACGGTCCATACTCTCAAAAGTTATCGCACCCCTCCTTCCGTTGTAAAGCGGAACATGAAAATAACAACATTTGTAATAATTTATAATAAGAAACTAAAATAGAATTTTAATCGCCAGGAGACACCAGGCCCGGATAACCTGGTTGGTTGGGCGCTGGATTCACATCTTTTCGGCTGCGAGTTCGAACCCGCCAGTTGAAGATTGTCATTTGTGGTTATGAGACCACCATCAACTTCATAAATTAGATAGGGGAAAAAAAAGGAAACGAATAAACAGCAACGAACAAAATATAATAGTCCAACACCATATGTAGACAGGAAAATGGAAAATTGCCATTATTATAATCGTTTAATAAAAAGTAACTAAAATAAAAAAAATCCTTTGCTGACCTAAGAACGAATTCATTTAAAAAATTGTTTTTTATATTACTTGTTTATAATCTTCTTTCTCTGAGTCTGAGAAACATGAATACCGAATATCTGCAACATGCGAATGACTTAGCATAAAAAACTTTGGAGACAAAACTTTATGAAAACTAGTTCTATAATACGTGAAGTTAATAATTTACTGAAAGGAATATGAATTATGAGGCTTAACATAATTAAATGAATATTATAATAAGGCATAACTATAGATCATAAAATTTTAATTAATCTGATTTATGTTTTTAAATTATTCTGGTAAATAATTTGTAAAAAAAAATCCAGTTCTGTTATATATATAATAAATTGACAATAGAAAATGTCGGGAATTTATACTTGAGGTGGACTCCGTTTAATGAATTCTCTATGAGTATATACTGCAGTCATTAGGTTATACCTTTAAATCTTTTGTTCGGCCTTTTTTTTTACTACTGGTTTCTCTATATATACTTCCACAACGTTATTAAGATTATTGAATTTGTGCATTTTAGTAATTGCATTTGTTATTATTGTTGACTGGCGACGTATTTCCTTTAAAATTTTTTCGTTCTATTACTTATTTTGGATTTTGCTGTTGAATTTTATATACATTTATCTTTACTGTGAATAGATAAAAATAAAGCAATAGGCTCCGCTCCGAAAATATTTTTTAAAGTATTACTACTTCTTTTATCAATACGGTTGTTATATAATTACTTAAATTTGATGAAGTGTAATGCGTTTTCCTATATTAAATCCGACATCCTACACAATTGTGCAAAAGATTTCAACTCATTGTTATAACAGAGCATATTTCTTTCATGAGCGAAAGTAATTGCTTAAACCGGTTATTGCTTCTAAATAAGGAATCGCTTACCTCTTATGCCAGTTTTCGAGAGTTTTCAAACTATGCTGGCAAATATTTGTAAAATTTATACATCACAACGTCACTGAAATAGCATTACCACTATTTCTTCATTAAATTCATTTACTTATATATATTGGTAATTTTATCATGTCTATGGAGATAATCCACAAAAGTAACCTTTTCTTGTAAGCAAATTTCAAATACTGTTCTAAAACATTGAATTTTCTTAATTAATTTGTGGAACCGTTGGGGATTCCTACCAAACTTAGATGCCTATTCCTTTATTGAATCCATCGGCATGAATAATTATTAAAAAAAATTTCAATGATTGTTATCTCCACTACTAGCGGTCATTAATAAGAGAAAGAAAAGATTATATTGCTAAGTTACATAAGTGAAAATATGTTTTACAAGTTTAATTTCACATATTTAAGACATCAATTACTTTTCCACGGTCAATTTTATAAAAAGATGTAAAATACAAAGATGTTATGCAAAGTACAACTGAAACTTTTGTGAATTACCTTACTTGATAAAACTAGCAAATATAGCAATACATCATTAGTGTTTTCTTTTATAGAATGGACGAAAATTAGAAAATTATTTTATGTCCATTGTATTTTTTTAAGAATACTAAACATTATAAACACACCGAAATTTATGAGGAATAAAATATATTGCAGTATAATATTTAAAAGGAATCGTTTGTTTGTTCAAGCTGCCTTTTATTATTTTTGAAGGTAGCAATTTCATTGGATGTGTACTCAAAATAATGGGAAAAATGAAAGAAAAATTGCAAAAAATGTTGATAATTTTTATAAATTTCACAAACACTTTAAAATCACTGGAATATTCTATAATTTGAAAAATAAATTTTTAATAAGGACATTTAATCTTTATTTACTTTGGTATATTTCACGATGTTTGAACTTTAAAATTTCCTTATTTTGAAGCATTCAAGAGCGGAGATGCCATAATTTTTTTAAAATAAAAAGCAATGATTACAAACAATATTGAGTTTTGATAAAATTGTTACTGGGTATTTAAGAACTCGGATCATAAATACATTAGTAGCTAATTATATTTCTAGAATTATGCTTTTTTTTCAGATATCTAATCAATTTGTTGATTTGTATCTCTTATTATAATAGAATATGATGCCCGTTCTTCTAAAAAATAATTTATGTTATATATTGTTATTTATATATATCTGATTAACTGAACTATCCGTGTTTAGTTCTAATTCTAGAAAAAGGCTACTTTATTGCAACTATTGATTGCTCGGTGCAAAATAATTTATTTGGAAAAATAATAAAAGGATATGAATACAATTTTAATCCTTCAATAATTGCTAATATTGAAAATATATGCATAATAAGACCGAATGTATGATGAAAGTTTCTGTACTTAATATATACAGCAAAAAGTAAGTGAAAACCTATCTGTTTATATTTACACTGTTTAGAAAGTGCTTTCAGCAATCGGGGTTAAAAAGCAACCTATACACAATTCCCAGAAACCATCTGACGTTAGTAGCCGTACAAAATAAAAGAAAGCAATAAAATTTGGCATGAATAGGTGGTAACTTGCTGATACCCTAGGCTAGCTGACCTCCCATGAAGAACGGGAGGGGGAAGAAAGAAACCCTTGAACGCTTGCTGTGCATCTCTTGTGCAAAACTGACACGCTTCCACGACAGAAAACTAGTCCCGCTTCCTTCACTTTACAGAAGTTCCACTCGTAGAATGGAAACGCCCAGAGGGTTAAAAACAAAAAGTAAAAGAAAAATGATAAATTAAAAAAAAATGCTTTCTTTTAGTACAGTAAACTGTAGAAAATAAAAAGTTTGGAAGTCAAATAAAAGATTTTAAATTTTCAAAATACCAATATGAATAAGTAGACATCTCATTCTTATTTATCACATATTTTGATTTCTAATCAATGTTTAAGTATTTTCTATGTTTGTGTTGTAATTTTCTTACAGCATTGCTTTTAATGCCTCGCGCGTTTCTCAAGTCATAAAGTTGTCAGTATAAACGTAATTATTGAAAATTGAAAAAAAAAAAATATCATTCTTCAGAAATTTATTCGATAATTGTAAAATACAGTACTAGAAAGCCAACTTTGAAATTTGAGGAGTAACAGTTTGTGTTTTACTGCAATTTACTCTTTTGTATTATATAGTTACAAGCCTGTAAATTTGCTTCCTAGCACGAATAGTGCCATTTTAAGAAACACTGTTATGAGATCAGCACTGTTGTGTGCTGATTGTAAAACAGCGTTAGTGATATTAGGGCTTGGCGGCAAACTTGGGGGCCATTTGGCTACTTGGTAACGAATTTGGCAATTTTGCGACAAAATGGGTAATACTAGAAAGTTGGAGACCGCACCAGCTGGATTCTGTTTGTGCTTTTAGAGCTGTGGACGATTACTACTTGGGGGCTACTGTCTGCTATAGTGTTCTGCTATTTGTTGTCCTCTATTCGTCTCGGCTGTATAAATTTGTAGTCTGTGTATTCATCGTCTTTGTCTTATTGTTTTCGTCTGTAAATAAAAGTCATTCTTGTTTTTTCTACTGAGGACTGCTGATTGTGTGTCTTTACACCGTACGCATCACCACGAACGAACCCGGTAATTTTCGTAACAATAAGCTATTTATTTGGAATTTGAATTGTAAACTGTATTTAATTTTGCATTTTATTACATTAATTTTCTGAATTTGTTTTAAAAAGCGTTGCATTTTGCTTTTTAGGTTTCTACACTGAAGAGCCAGAAAAAGCTGGTATAGCAGCTCGTATGCAAATAATTGAGACGTTCAACCAATCAGCGAAACGCGATGCTGTCGACAGTGCTTATATCAGACAGCAGGCGTCCGAAGAGGCTATTCCATCGATTCTTGCTGTTATAATGCCAGATTATCAAGATCTAAGCGATTTTTAACAGTAACTAATCGTCGGCGCACGAGAAATGGAGCACCGTATTTCCGAAATAGAGATGAAATTTGAATTTACACTCACGGCCATTTCTAGGATGCACCGCGAATACCAGAATTTCGGGAAAATTTCCCATCTCCGACAGCGGTGAATCTTGAAAAAGGCCTTGATAGAACGTTATCATCGACGCCGAATTGGTACACGAGATAGATGTTCAACACGTCCTCAGTTTGCTGCGGATTTGATTGCAGGCCCATCAACAAGCGTCAGTGTACGCACTATGCAACGTAACCTAATTGATAGGGGCTTTCGTAGCCGCAAACCATCTCATGCACCAATGGTGACTCAGCAATTCAAAGCTCTGCACCTTACCTGGGTTCGCCAAGGAAGACACTGGACTCTTAATGATTGGAAAAGCATTGTCAGGTTTGAAAAGTCACGTTTCCAAGTGAATTGGGTAGATGGGCTGTGAATAGATATAGAGTGAATCTATGGATTTTTTTATCCCTACTAGGAACTGTTCAAGCTGATGGACGCTTTTTGAGTGTAAAGAGTGTTGGAAGTTAGCATGAAATTTGACCATTGTTGTATGTAGACTCGACCATGACAAGTCAGCGTTTAACATCCTTTCGGACCCTCTGCATACATTCGGACCATGTGTGCATTTTTACTGACATGGACAATTCCAACTGGATAATGAACCACCCCACAGGTCTACAGTAGCTGTTCCGAAAGAAATTCTGGAGCCTTCTTCGGAATTCCTTTTCTTCTCTTGGCCACCTAATTCTCCTGATATAAGAATTATCGACCATAAATGGAATGTTTTGCAATGTGCTGTCCTTAGGAGATCTCCACCACCTCGCACTCCCATGAATTTGTGGACCGACTTGCAAGAATAATGAAGTGAATTGTCCTCAGAATATCTTCGCAAATCAGTTGAATCCATGCCACGCTGTATTGTAGCACATCTGCGTGCTCGTGGGGGCTGTACACGATATTAGATAGATGTACCAGTTTTTCTGACTCTTGAATGTATCTTTCCTTTTGTGCTTGGATAAAGTGTTTGATTCCTGCCTCCAATTCCAGAACGTTTGAGAGAAAAAAAGGTGAAGGAAGCTCTTAACTTAAAACAAAAATGAAAGAAACGTCGATATCTGATTTTCAAAAAAAAAAAAACATATTAAACTTAGTTTTTTTAAAATTTATATTAATTATTATTATCGTATTAATTTGGAAGAGATTAATTTCAAATTTTGATTAGAGTAGTTGCATTGAAACGAAGTTGAGTTTTGCTTTAAAAATTAGGAAAGGAGAGAATTTAAAAGTTATTTAAAATATTCATAGCTGCACCTGAGAATATATTATGAAATCAACAAGACAACGCTAGAGAGGAACGACGGACTTGGGGAATTCCAGCAGGACAATGCGACACTCCCACACTTCCAGAATTGCTACAGATTGACTCCAGGAACACTCTTTGGATTTTAACCACTTCTGCTGGTTACCTAAATCATCAAACATGAACATTATTGAGCATATCTGAGATTTCTTGCAACTCGTTGTTCAAAGAAGATCTCCACCCTCTCGTAGTCTTACCGATTTATGGACAGACCTGCACGATTCATGGTGCCAGTTACCTCAAGCATTACTTCAAACTCTAGTTGAGTCCCTGCCACGTCGTGTTGCGGCTCTTACACGTGATCGCTTGGGTCCTACACGATATTAAGCAGGTGTACCAGTTTTTTTGGGTCATTAGTGTACATGCCTTAACATTAAACCCTCAGGGGGTTCGTCTTCTTCAGGCGAGTACGGGTTTCACGATCCCGAGGTTCCCGAGTGATCTTTCTTTTTTTTTCTCTTGCTCAATCGAACATGTTCTATGCAAAAAAACTTTTCTCTCTTTATCTCTCCTGTGGCTTAATAATTCGTTCTGCATTTCATTTTATTTCCAACTGCATTTATTGTTCTTTAAAATTCGTTCCATATGATTTTTTCAGTAATGAATCTAAATAGTTCCTAATAGTGTTACAGTTTTGGAGTGCTATTTCTGTTCGGAAAGAAAATTATATTGTTTCCTAATGTCACCAGAATTAGAATAAATTAAGATAAGCAAAAACTACCTTTTATTGCCAATTTGCTGTTTTAATATTCTTTCTAATCTGCACAGTGAACTCTGCACTAAAATTGATTATTTAAAAAAATATTTTTTCAACAGAAAAGTACTATTTTAGCAATCGCTTTACTATACAGTTAATTACTCCTTTCAAAATTATCTAAGATATTTAGATTATTTTAATTTGAGGAAGTCAACCAAAATCGTTTTTATTTAATGTATAATGATAAAATTTACCAATATTCTTTTATATAAGTAGTTTAGTTTTATATTTCAACAGGCGAAACTTCTCAAATATGATAAGAGTATGACACAATAAGTAATTGTGTCACTTCCTCTTTTACTGCTTTACAGAATTTTAATTCCTTTTCCCATTATTCTCACAACTATCTCTGTTAAGTTTTAAAATTTGCTTATGATGTCAGCTAAACTGACCCATACGTTTGCCGTGTATGGCGACCCGTAAGGAGGAAAATGGAGTCCTGGGGCTCCTGCAGTGTTCCATATCGGGCCAGGGTGTTAGTGTCCGGGAATTCTGCTGCGTGCCCTTCGGTCCAGGCTTCTCTGTAGACGGGGGGCAGGAGTGAGCCCGCTCTCTGCCAATCGGCTGGTGGCGTACTCTTTGGGGACCAAAGAGTGCCGCTGTAGGGCTAGTGCTGCAAGCCAGGGGTGCCTCGGGTGAACCGACGGATCCACACCCCCGCACTTGTAACACTATATCCCGATGTTACCTCTGGGGCAAGTGCCGAGGCTGGTAGTATCCAGAGCCGGTAACTGTCCCCCCTCGGTTGGGCTCGGTGGTGGGTGGAGGCGCATCGGGAAGAACAAATATCTTCCCAACATGGATTCAATTCAATCTCAGAACCCTGGCAAAGGCTTACATTTGCCAAGAAACATGCAAAATATTGAAAAAGAAGAGTTGATTAAAACTACATTCGACCTTTTAGACACAATAGAAAAAGAAATCAAACTTGACCATAACAACAAGAATATTGTCTTAATACTAGGCAATCCGGGTAGGGTTAGAAGCACTTTCACACAGTGGGTAGCTGGAGAAAATGCAAAATCGATCTCCATTGAAAATATAGGTAGTGAGGAATATATAACTGAAGATGGAAACAGGAAAAGCTACTCAAACAAGAAATCTGAAACAGGTTTTCCCCAGTTAGTTGTAGATGCAACGGAAAGTATTACATATTTGGATGGTCCAGTCGTCATGGCAACAGGAAGAAGTGCAATTAATCAAATAGCTACAGCTTATTTTATCAAAAAAATCTTGGATTCCGCCGAAAACGTTAAAATTATTTTTACTGTTGGTTATAGAACTGTTACGAAAGGAGGCATACATGACATACACAGCTTTCTGCAATCAGTACAACCTATCGCCAAGTTTGTTAAAGATATCGAAAAGTATCGAAGTAGTATCGCCATGATAGTGACGGAAGTTGAGAATCGGTACTCGAGGGATGGCAGCAGTTTTCTTTTAGAAGATGATAACAATATTGAAGAGGACATTGCTCACTTCTTACAAGAAGTGAAGGAATTTTGCGTAGGAAATTTAGAAATTCCAGGTACATCTGAGGAAGAACGGGAATGCGATTCGAATACAAAAGCGTTCATTGATGTGATTTTGGAGAAAAAGGGCGAAAGCTACGTGAAGATAGGTATCTTTCGAAGACCGGATGAAACAAGACATGCCGGAAATATTTCTTTGCAACAGGAAGAGGGAAAGAATTTGCGAAAAATGTTAAAGGAAAATCTTCGATACACAAGAAAAGATTGCGGGGATTTTAGTTTTAGAATACCTGAAAAGACCAAAAACGAAATTGCTGAGTTAGTGAGAGAAATAAACAGTAATGTTCTACTTTATTTTAATGATATTTCACTTGAAATTCTAAAATATTACACCGATTTAACAGAACAAATGCGCAGGTATATAAAATCACTTTCAGACGACTTATTTCTTGACGACCTTAGTCTATCGAAGTTCGAAAGAATTTCAAGCGAGTTAAATAAGCGTTTTAATCTCATGGCAGATTTGACCGAAATAATGAAAAATTCAACTGACACAGAGGATATAATTTCGAAAGTCGACAATATTGTTGCCAACATGAATATAAAAGTTGAGAACGATTCTACAATGAACGTTGTTAAACATGGAAAACATTTGAATTTTTTATTCTCTGTAGCGGATCAAGAATTAAAAGGAAGAGAATGGGAAGACATATTCAGAAATACATTGGCCGACCTCGGAGAATCGAGACGCACAATTCAAGGTGAAATATTTGATGCTGCTGAAAAATTGAACTTTAAAATAGTGACGAATCTCAACGAGATTGCTGAGGCAGTTCAAGATCAATACAACAGAGAAATGAAATTGTCGGATATCCAAAATCTTCCTGATGAATTGGATTTAGAATATAGTTCCATGACAAAAATGATAGAACTAATTGGCAATACAACCACAACAAAAGAGCTGGTGAGAACAATTCACGACAAATCAAATATGTTGCATATTATTATTCCTAAAGAAAGTATGCTTAATATTACAAATCAAGGCAGGTACTTTAAATTTTTAAAGAATGTAAGCCAAGAAGAACTAGAGATAAAGACATCTGATTGGGTAAATCCTTTTCGAAATGTTGCCAAACATCTTCAACAGAGTAAGAAATGGTACAACTTTTTAAATGCATTGTATAATAAATTCTCAGAATACGAAATACAGAAGGACAGACAGATGTACAACGTTGCTAATCTAGATGACTGGGGAAAGGCCGAAAAGCCACAAGGGATAGCGATAACAGCAACATCTTACAACGAGTTTCTTGACAAAATAACCGAATATAAGATAGCTGAACAAGAAAGCATCAGAAACATCACCCTTTCAGATTTGCAATTGGATGAGCTCAACCACGTTTTAAAATTAACGTTAAAGCACAGAATTAATGTTAAATATGAAAAGCCATCTTTGATTGTTACAGGGAGTTACATTATTCTAACAGAAGCAATAGAAAATGTAGCCAAAACTTTGGAGAGGAATGAAGGTATCTCTTTAAAAGATTTTACAAATTTCAGATTTTTTGCTTTGAATACAATTTTTATTGATTTTGATCTGCCGCTAAGCCTTTTCGGAGCACAATATCTTTCTATATTTGCTCCGAAGTGGGAAATTTTGGAACGAAGGAGAATCGACATGAGCGGATCTGAAGGGTTGTCGCATAAAGAACCTGCCTTTCTCTTCTGGGGTGGGAAAAGGTTTAAAGCTGCAAATGGATCTCGTCCTGGGGCTAAAGGAGCTGACGGACGACCAGGTGGGCCGGGTGGACCTGGCGGAATCATTTTTGGAATCGGCAATACATTCGTGAATGGTGAAGATCTCACCATAGCGGCGAATGGTGGTAAGGGTGGCACAGCTGAGCATGGAGGAGACGGTTACAGCGGAAACAACGGCCAAAGTCCCCAAATACCGTCCACAAGAACTCGCTGTCAGGAGAGTTGTAGTGAAATAGATGGCTTCAAATGCCAAAAGATATCTTATGATTTCAAGCCAGGTCGTTGTTCTGGTTTTGGAATGCTAAAAAAATGCACTTCAAGTGAATATTATTGTAAATACAAAATTTTCGGGAAACCTGGAGAAAAAGGCGACGGTGGAAATGGAGGTAGGGGAGGTAAAGGAGGCGTACCTGGAAAAATTCTGCTATTCGAGGTAGGTGGAGCTTCAGGGATTCAGAAGGAGGCTAACAGGGGAGAGGATGGAGAGAACGGCGATGGTGGAAAAGGAGGATCTAATGGAAGTCACGGGGATGATATAATTGTGTCTTTTGATTCCAAAGTAGCCTGGGAATGGAAACTGGAACAGAAAATTAAACGTCCGTCTGGAAAGAAAGGTGTCGACGGTGGTAATAATGTAGGTTTGCTGGATCCTAAGCCACTCAATGTCTTGAAAGACCCAGCTACAGTTGTGAATAAATATAAAAGCTTTATAAGAGAAAACATGGTGGATCGTTTTACAAGAACTCGTCATTTGCAGTTTCTTGAAAAAATTAACAGTTGCGATAACATCAACAGTCTTTATGACACAACGGGATTTATGGATGAGTTTGAAGGCTTAGAAAGACAATTTCCTAATTTGAATAAAGAAGTTAGCTTCGTTCCATTCTATCAGTCACTATTACCACGGATAAGTGAATACGCCAAGAGTCCCAAGGACGACGAAAAGTCCAGTCAGCACAAAAAGGTTCTTAATTTTTTGTACACTGCCACTTTAGGAAGGATTTACAATCTGAAAGACGTTTCTGGATCTAACCTAATCGTTAGCATCGGTGGTTATCTGGATATCGTAAAAAGAGAGATAGAAGCTCTGAAAGATTTACGGAAAGTAAACACCAAGGCAGAAATAATTAGTAAATACCAAGAAAGATACAAAGTCAACCTCGACAGGAAGATAGAAGATGCTAAGCATATCATAGAGAAGCAAATAACACCTGAAATGGGAAACATAAGCAAAGCCATCGACAAGAAGATAGATTTGTTGATTGACGAAACTATAGAATTGCAAAGAAAAGCGGAAAAAGACAAAGAGGAACTGATTAAAAAGAAACAAGAGCTAGAAAAAGCGATGGCACTGAGAGGATTGTTTTCTTGCATTAGCATTTTTGGTCAAGTCCTGAGTTTCTTCGGTCCGGTAGGAATTATTGCAGGATCAGTGATAGGAGCAACTTCTTCTGTCACAGAATCTTTAGTTTTGGAAAAGCAGAAACAAACTTCACAAATACCTCCTAGTGTATTGTCCAATCTCAAAACATTAGGAAATCAAATTAAGAGCCTCAGAGAGAAAAAAATTGCCCATCTGGACAAATTACTCGAAGAAATATCTCAAGAAGTGGTTAAAAATCCTAAAATATTGGGTGATATGTCAGAAAAAATAGCTAATTTAAAAAATAGATTGAACGATATGAACGAAAAAACCTATGATTTTAAAGAAATAAAAAAAATAGAGAGCGAATTGGAAAAAGAACTTAAAAATAAAGAAGGGCAGTTGAAAATAGGAGGAGTTGCACCCGATGATAAAACAAAAGGGGCATTAAAGGTAGTAGAAAAAGTCTCTCAGGCCATTCAGTTCGGTTCTTTGTTGGCAGACATTTACAACAAACACAAAAGTGACCAGGAAAAAGTTGATGCCATCACTGATGCTATTGAAGAAACCGAAGACAAAATCCAAAAATTAAAGGCCTATGAAGAACAAATTTATGAGACGATAATTCCAACGCTGCAGAAAATGGAAAAGAATCTTCAAGAAGTTGTCAGTAAAATGGAATCAAAGTCACAGGTGTCCCTCGAAGTAACAAAGTGGAAAGTACAAAGTGCTTTAAGAGACATGAAGTTGCAAATGAAGCAGTTTACAGAAGGGTTCCAAATCAAAGATAATTTGGCACGTTGCATCGAACAATTAGAAGAGGTTATGACCACACTTATCAATGTATACGACCGCATACAGGAGTATCAAGAACAACAAAATTTGGTCAATTATATCGCAGACATTAGCTCCGCTTCAGCGAATAGCATCAATATCAGCAATCCAGATCTTGTTAAAGCTATGAATCATTTAGAAATGTTAATCAGATCGAATGTTGTTTTGACTCAGTATAAAGCAGCAGTGAATGCCTTCAAGCAATGGGTGTTTCCATTTGCAAACGATTATTTAGAATCATCCATGCTACCCTCCCATCTGGAATTAGAGAAAAATATTGAAAATCTAGTTGACAGTGCTGTAAAACAAATCGAGATTATAAAGTCAAAGCTGGATTTGTATAAGACATCCGTGAAAAAAACTGACAAATACATACACACGGGAGAGTTCAGTAGTCGCTATGTTTCCACCGAACCGTTTTATGTGTGGAAGAACGACGAATACAAAGACACCATTTCGAAACTGCTGTCCGGAAAAGAAGTGGTGCTCAGAGCAGATGTGAAAAATTCTGCCCCTGACAAAGAGGCGATCAAGTTCAGCGTGGTGGAGCTCTATTTCAAAACAAATAACGAAACTCTGCAGTCCGAAATGAACGAGGTGATTAAAGGCTTCGACGTCATGGCGACTCACCTCGGTAATTCCTATTACAGGTACGCAGACAAGATTTATGTCATAACAAGCGATAGCCAAACCATCTCCTACTCTTGCGAGAAGAACACGGCTGGAGAACCCGTTCGAAAGAACAACGTCTTTGACAAGATCAAAGAAGGCGATTTGATGTTGAGTCCCTACACGTTGTGGGAAATAAAAATAATAAATTCCACAAGAAAATTTTTCTTCCATGATATCGAAAGATACAAAGACTATGTCGACGTAGAATTGTCAGGATATGGCAGTTATATTCCGAGGATCGCAAGTGGGTTTAAATTTACTGATAAAGCGTACCGATCTGTGGGAGAATTTGACGAATTGGACGTGTGCATGGAATCGGAAGCGAGAAATTCTACCAAATGCACAGATTTGATTGGACGCATGATTCGGTCTACTCATCACGTGGTACAAAATGACGGTTACGTGACTAATGGTGCGGCTACTAAATTATGGTCACCCTTAAATTATGCATGTAGCCTTCTTAAAATGCACATTGTATCCAATTTCGTTCAGAATTTTATTGGTGAAGTTAATATCATAAATGTTAATACCAAAGAAGACAAAACTATAAGACTATCTAATGACTTTACAAGAAAAATTAATAGAAAAGAAATGATTAGAGGTCACGAAAGAAATAAACGAAACTTTATGGATACTCAATGTGAAAGTTTCAGTTTCATTGATAGTGGTAATTTGGGAAAGGTGTATCTCCCTAGCGGAGCAGAAGGAAAAAGCAGTTGTTTTAGTCAGTGTCTTGAGGTTAATTGCACGCTTCTTCTTGCTGATTTGGTGACTAGAACACTCACAGGAAACAAATACAAACAGGCTGTTGACAAATGCTTGCTGTCTTCTAAACAAAAATTGGGAATAAAACTTGACAACTGTGTCATGCGAGATGAAGAGGACGTCAGACGCCATCTGCACAGTTTATCTTGCATGATTGACGGTAAAGAAAATTCTTGGCTGGATCGAGTGAAAAGTTACGCCAAATCCATTTTTCAATATTTTGGGCTCGATAAGAAATCAGGATCGGATGAGTTTGTTGAGGACGTTAGAACTTTATTTGTCTAGACTCTAATTTAAACGTGGGTCCCTAATACATTTAGTACACTAATTTTGCATTTCATCAATTTTTATTGATAGCCAGTCGCAATTTAGAACAATAATAAATTTAGAGTAAATTATTTTACATTAGAAAGGAATTATCTTAATTCAGTCGCAATATTACCAATTGCAGAATGTTCAAGCTTTATTTTTAGGTAATTCATTGGAAGCGAATGCAAATGTTAATTGAATTCCAGGCAAGCTTGCCAACTTTGATGATGCAGTATTATATAAATTACAATAATATAAATTATAATATATTAAAGCCCTATATACAATAATTTATTTTGTTCAAAGACGTCAACTGAAGTGATTGAAAATCTTCCGCACTTAAATACCTCTCTAACCTTCTAATTTTCGACGGTTGATCATTTGCACAAATGTAGGCATGAATGAACATTGAATTCTTTCATTAATTTCGCAATTTCTGATATTCTTTTTCTCTGCTTTTGATAAATTTTCCGCATCTTTCTTATATCTTCCTATTTTTCAGTTACTCCTCAAATAATTCTGTTCAATTTATGACATTTCAGATATTACCCTTAAAAATATTGAACATGGATGGTTCTAGCAAATTGAAACTTTGTTCTTTGTTTGTTGCAGCTAGTGCACTTCTTCTAAGGCAATATATGCACTTCTTTTAAATGTAATACATGTATTTCTTGTATTTTAAATGCAATACATGTCTTCTTGAATGCAATTCATGGGCATTTCTTATATTTTATTTTAGATTACAATTTAAATGATTTATCAATTTTAAAGATTTTTGATTTAGATATGTTAGATTATCTCTCTTGTTTATTTGTTCATGCAACTGTAATACCAATTTATGCGAATAAAATGATTTTATACTATATGTTTAGTCTAAATAGTTTTGCAAATCCTAAATTATTTCTGAATCATGCAATCAAAGCAGTCATTTTTTGTTAGCATTTAAAATTTTCACCATACCACTGTGTAAAAAAAAAGTAAAAAAAGGTTTTCTTAAAAAAAATTTTTTTTTAAATTTGAAAACAAAACAAAATTTTAATTGAAACTTTTCTTTAAGTAAATTTGCCATAAATAATAACATACTGTAGATTAAGAAGAAAGTGCATTTTAAATTTGGAAATTTTTTGGCACAGCTGTCACACCGAACAAACATACGATTTACTATCATGCGAGGACATGATGTTGTTTTGGTTAGAAGGTTTTGGTGTCACCGAAATTTACGGGCAAAAAATAATTTTACCTATTTTTACCAGTATCGCATTATTATAAAGCATGATTCTTTGACAGCCAACATGTTTTTAGAAGGTTGTCCCGCTTGTACAAGTATTGCTTTATTATTACGTATATTTCTTTGACAGCAGAAGCATTTTTAAAAGGCTGATAAAGAACTATGACACCAAAGCTGTTATTTCTTTACAAATCAGTCATATATACTGTCTGTCCATAAGGAGATCTCTGGCCGACAGTCGTCTTTGTTTACGGCGGTCGTTATAGAAACAGGTTACTGCAGGAAGAGTCCATTTCGCAGAGGTAGAAATTCATTCAAGTTTCTTACGTTGGCGCGTTAAGCGCCTAATTGGCAGTATTGATATATTGCCTTTAATTTTCGAAAGCAAATTCGAAAAATAATTCACTGGGCTGAAAATCATTTGCGTACTTGGAATTTTGAAAAAATATATTATTCCTATTAGAATAATACATAATTTCCTATCTGATTAGTGCAGAAAGAACAGAGTAAATCAAATAGAAAAACTGAATAATTATTTATATGACTAACGACTGCACAAAAAGAAAAAAAATTCAGTAGAATCCAGCATGACAAAAAATTAATCTTCATTTTATTTGTTTTAAATTTATGTAGCTACTTAAGATCAAATTCTCAGCAGCAAACGCGAAGTAATCTGTCTAATTCAACATAAAAGTAATAGCATAATAATCATAATTATTTCATAATTTTTATAAAAGGTTGCTTTTATTCTGTTACAAAGTAAAATATCCTTTGTTAAATATGCTTAAAACCTCTCCAAAAAGTTTTATTAATAAATGATTTTCAGCCCAGTGAATTATTTTTCGAATTTGCTTTCGAAAATTAAAGGCAATATATCAAAATAACGCCAATTAGGCGCTCAACGCGCCAACGTAAGAAACTTGAATGAATTTCTACCTCTGTGAAATGGACTCTTCC
>JAOUZG010002383.1:91276-102932 GCA_026289955.1 Argiope argentata | reverse complement strand
GAAAAATAAAGGTTTGTCATTTTAACCATTCAGCCACGTATTCCTCGATCGGCGCAGCAGTCTTAAATTCTTAATAATTCTTGAAAAGGTTTAACAATCGTGATAAGAAAAGAAAGAAAATCTGGATATAAATGCACAATATTAAGCATAGAGATGATAAATGCGGATGTGCAAGAGGTCGGAAATTCAAATTTGAATTACATTTTCAATATTGTTAATGAAAATAAATTTTTTTGGAATTACGAAATTTGTTCTACTTTGCTATTCTTTAGTATAAATATTTAGAAAAATCATTATTTTTTTAAAAAAATATTAAATAAATAAGCTGGATTGTTTGCTTACATACCCGAAGTAAAGATCACAAAACACAAGAAATTACATGCCTGTCATTCAACCCATCAAGCCACATATTTCGTGAAATGCACAGCAGTCTAATATTCCTTATAATTTATATCAAATTTTAAGAATATTAAACTTTTACTGGTGACTTTCTAGATTTTAATGTTGTTATTTCGTAACAAATTATTTATGAATAAAAAATGGTTCCCTGATATTAAAATTTGGTCCTAATCAATGTTTTGGCTAATTAATACTGTCTGATTTGGGCAGAACCTAGACACTAAATTAATTAAATAGAGTTCGGATTGTCTTTTTTCTTCTTTCTTTTGGGGTTATAGTGAGGAATTTGTCTTATTGAGATATTATTCTCTTTATTTAATTTTTCTAAATACTTTTTCCATATGTCTTTGAAAGTATTTTTGGAGCGTAGGTAGTTAAAGATCTTTTAATACATTTTAATTTCTAATGAACCAGGTCATATTCGTGATTTTTCTGGCGATCATATTTTGTTGTATGTTTAATTTTTTAATATAGGATTTAGCTCCGCCCCCCCCCCCACCAGACTGAAGCTGTGCAACTGACTAGTGCGCTAAGTAGAGAGAGTGCGTTTTGCAGAAAGCTCTGAACTGATAAATCAAAGATATCACACTTTTCTATAGTGCCCCATAGATTTAACAGTTGAAGTTAGTTTTAAAAAATCATACTTTTATATAGGATGGTACTTTGCAAAAAGCATAGTTCTATTAATTGTTGCGATTTCAGCTCATGCGTAAGGAATGGAATTTAATAATCGCATTAATTATATTGAAATTTTGAAAAAGGAGCATTTTTCAAAGTATAACCTTTTTAACAATTTTTAATAACCTTTGAATTATTTTCGAATTCAATTTACAAAATAAATAAAAAATTAAACTGTATATATTAATTTGTTAAAATTATTCCAGATTCAAACCTGCGATTTGTTCAACGATTTAAAAAGGAGTGCTGATCAATCAGAGAGTTCTAGCGCCCTCTACAGTCATAGTTCTATGTTCGAATAATAAATCATAGCTCGAAATAACGCTGGATTCTTGTATGAAATCACAATGCTATGAATTAAAGTGATTTCCACGCATGCGTATCATGAGGAATCATAAAATTTATAAACTCTTTTGTTATTTTGAAATAAAAAAAAATATGGGGGACTTTTACCATTTTTATAATTCGTTGTAAAAGTAGAATTAATTTTGAGAGAAAAAAAAATAATAAAATTCAGCATAAAATATGTAAAACAATCCCTCGTCCCTCAGATTCGAGCTTGTGTTCTTTAAAACGCTCTGAATTGGGGAATAAATGAAGTCATTTGTTTTCGAGCGCCATCTACATTTAACAATCGAAGTTAGTTAAAAAATACTTTGAATATACTTTGAAATAGAATGTGATTCTGATCAAAAAGCATAATATGAACTTCAAAGCATGTACAAGGTGTGGTATTTAAAAATTGTTCTAATATCATTGATATTTTGAGATAAAAATTCAGAATGAGATTTTAAAAAAAAATCCGATTCGAAATTGAGATATGCAGAACGCTCCGAGTGGCAATACCGTTTAAGGGGTCAATGAACTCTATTTGACGGGTTTTTTAAAAAAATTATTCCTTTAGATACGCATGTGTTCCTTTTATGTATATATTTTAAATAATGAATAGAAATTTTTTTGAAATCGTAAGAGCATATCTTTCAATCAATCCACTGTTTGTTTACTCACGATTTATTGAGTGAAAAATAAAATTATGGGATGATATTTCGAATTTTAAATAATGTGTTGTTACCAGAAATGTTTATTACAAATGATTCTGTTCAAAATTCATTATCGAAATCTTTCGGAAAAAGGGGATAAAAGAAACAAACCGCAACAACAACAACACTTAGTCTGAACTTTGTAATAGGAAATTTTAAATTAAATTTGTTGAAATCAATATTTTAAACTCCTACTGGAGTAAAAGAAGTGAAATCTTGAATAATTCCTTTTGCTATATTTTATGAATAAAATTCTTAAATTAATTTTATTACCTACTTTTAAATTTAATTTTAACTATTAAATCTTAATATATTTATTTTTATGAACGTTCATTTGACAGAGAAGGTACCATCTAGATGCTCGAGAAATTTCAGATTTTTTAATATTTATATTTATGAATTATAAAACTTTACATTCTGAAAAATGCAACTAAAAAGGTATCAAAAACTATTTCATTTAATATATACAAGCAAATTATTTTAATCAAAAAGAACTCGCAGATTATTAGAGCTTATTTCACCGTAATCGGAAGAATTTGTATTTTAAAGACGATTAATATTCCAAATTATCTAAATTGTTTTCAGTATTTCACACATTTAGAGTATTTCTTTTAGACCCATATTGTGATAAAACAACTTAAAATAATAACTTATAAAAGAAAGCTCTAATCGAAGAACGAATATTTTAATAATATTATTAAAAACTAAAACATTTTTTATAAAAAGAATATTACATGTAAATAATTTTAATTTACTTATTGTTAGATATGAATACTTTTTCCTTTTTACTAAAATACAATTTGCCGTTATAAAAAGATGCCGAAGCCATGATGCACCAGGGAAGCATACTGCATCATGCACAACCGAAGGAAAATTTTAATCTATCTTTAGGCAAATTTAAATAGAAAATAGGTTCAGTAATACAACACCCAACTCATTCCAAGTTTTTGAAAAGTGCATTTTTTTTTCAAAATTAAGGACCTCAAATTTATTTATTTTCGATGACTGAACATGCAAGTAGATTTCAGCTATAAACACAAATGTAAATGAATCCGATTTAAATACATTTGAATTTCTATGAACGCAATAATGGAAAGATTCAGGAAAAGTTTCAATTCAAATGTTTCTACTATATTTCTAGAGCATAAGCATTTTTCTAATTTTTATTTATATCATCCGTTATGAACCTATAAAATGAACTTATACTTAAAAGTGAAACTAATAAGATGATATAAAATAAAGGATAAAAATAAGATTCTATTAATTCTCATGCATTTATAATATCAAAAATTCTTCAGACCACTTGGTTGTATCTACAGTCTTTAAACAAGTGTAAGAATTTATTTTGAGGAAAGACTTAGGAAATTTAAAACTTGCCAAAACAATTATTCCGAAAGAGATGAGAATGCTCGGTAATCAAATACACAATAGAATTCTAGATAACAAGCTTTATTTGGAATTTTAATGCACAGAAATTGATCGTTTACATGATTATTACAACAGAAATATCTAATATTACTGAAACGAATCAAGAATTCAGTACAATTATCCAATTAAATTTCAATTAATGTCAAATTGCTATTTTATACAATTAACTTGACAAGAATTCAAGAAGTTTTAAAAATCATTCATTTAACATAAAAACGATATATTGAAATTGTAAAATTTAATACAAGTATTAAATTAATC
Organism: Argiope argentata; assembly: GCA_026289955.1. Classification (NCBI taxonomy): domain Eukaryota; kingdom Metazoa; phylum Arthropoda; class Arachnida; order Araneae; family Araneidae; genus Argiope; species Argiope argentata. The sequence goes on along the minus strand of JAOUZG010002383.1, from coordinate 99,126 downwards.
TATAACCAAAGAAACATTTACATAATTTGTTATTCAGTTGTCCCTAGAGTATAGTAAAAAAATTCACTTTAAGATTTTTAAAAAGCCTAATTAAACTCAGAAATTGAGAATTTAATAATTAAATAATTAAGATTACAAATTGAAATTTCTACTGAAATTTGATAATTCTAAATTCCGAATTTTCTAATATTTTATTGATAGTATTTATTTAAGAGGCAAAAAAAGCAATCTACATTATTCAATATTCATCGCATCCATTCACTTTTGTTCCTTCAACAAATATTTTAGTATAGTACAATAGATTTCTTTTAGAACTTAGAGATTCATACTAGTCATGCGAGAAGGACATTTTCTGAGAAGGCATATTGATCCTTGTGATGATCAGTCCCAACGATCAAATGCTTTCGAAGAATCGAAGGATATTTTTATTGACTGGCCGGCCGAGTCAATCAAAGTATCCTCTATCCGCGGAGGTACACATTTAAGCAAAATTAAAGGCCTTAACAGTGAGTTTTAGTAGTCACTACGTAATATTTAAAGTTTATTATTAATCTTATAACTATTACACATGTAGTTTTAATTTTTAAATTTAACGAGAAAAATCCTACATTAAGTAACTGCAAATGGATGCAACGAACAGAATCTAATTTAATAAGTTAATTTTTTCTGCGTTAAAATTCCTAATGGTATCATGCTTTTAAATTTCTATTCAGAAATTTTCTATTCTTTTTAGTTTTTAGGTTAGATTAATCATAATGACAAGAGAATAAAGCATTATCGTATCACATAATTTAAGAATAGTTACAATTCTCATAAATGTTATTGAAGATTTAATATATGAGCATAAAACATCTTTTTAATCCATGACACTTTTTCAAGTAGGTAAACACATAACTAAAACATGAGCAATACTTATTGAAAATATTGCTAGAATTTCAAATGATCGTCAAGATGACAAAGCATATCATGCATTTGTGACAACTCACTTCACATCCAAAAAGTGAAATTATATGAAACATTAATTATCACAAATTTATAATAAATTTAAGAATGAAATCTTTATAAATAATTGCAAATGCAGAAATGAAAACACAATATAACTACTACTACAATAAAATATAACTACTAATTTTTCTAATTTCATTTCAAAATAAAAATCAATGAAAACCAAATTTCTTTTTGTAAAATCTATGATTAAAAACTTTCTGCAAACAATTAATGATGAGAAAAATATCTAATCGATTAATAACAAAAATTAAAATTTTAGAATCATAAGCCAATAGATGATAAAAAGAAATCTTAAAAAATGCTCTACTATCGTAATGAAGCAACCTGTATTTACAATATTGCATTAAGAAATGTATCAAATATTAAGGAAAATTTTAAAACAAGCAATTACCATTCTGACAATCGTTGCGACCCCTGCTTATATTTTTGAATCAATGATAGATTTACTTGAATTTTTAATAAGGGATTGCTGTTAAAAACGATGTTTTAAAAAGGATTTTATACTTTGAGATAAGTTATTTTGATCTTGTTGGAAATTGAGACTTTAGATAGCTATCAAAAATGAAATACTATCAAATTTTTATTTATTTATAAAAAAGTTCATAAGTCTAGAAAGGTTTAAAAAAATTATTGTTTCCAAAGTAGTAGAATAGAAAAGTATAAGTAAAGGAGTAGTATTTTAATACATTTTGGTACGTTTTATACCCTATAAATTGATACATAACAATTGAACATCGTCCATTCTAAGCACTTTAAGCTTTTCCAAGTTCAAAAAGAATTATTGCATTCTTTGAAATAATTCTACAAAAATATATAAATATTCAACATCTTAAATACATAAATAAATAAAACGTTTCAGAGATGTGTTGATATCAAATACTACACACGCATCCACTATGCAGATCATTAATAATAATTTAGTACAAAATACATTATAGGATTCGTCTATTATGATTTTACGAAGTGCACATGTCGGATCTCCATTCAATATTTCATTAAAATGGCTCCACTTCGCGCTTGCTGAAGATTCCAGATTTCATCCGTTATGCCGTGACCTTTTCAATCGAAACATGTCGACATCTGAAAAGATTAAATATTCTAATTAATATAAATCTGAAAATACTAAGAAAAATTTTAAATGTTGGAGTAGAAATGCCTTATTTTTGCTCTGTAAATCAATGATTCGTTTTAATAATTTACCATTTCGCCATTAATAGAATTGAAAATCATTTTAGAAAGGTACATTTACACCCTCATAGCTTTGCTTATCATTTTGCATGTGAAATTTACATTTATTTTCAAGTTCCATTTAAACCATTGAATAAATAAGAAATATTGATTCAAGAATCTGACGAAGACTTCATTTAGTCTGGGGATTAGAAGTGGTGCGAATAATGAATGTTCAAACAGACGTCCAATAACCGTAGTCATTGGTTCCACTTCCGAATAAAGTAGGTTATTTTGACAAATCTTCAAAACGGTCGCAAAACTGTCTTGTGCTCTCAAAAAAGAAAAAAAATGGGACATAAGACAGAAAAAACAAAGCCGAATGTTTCACTTTAAAAATATTTCTTTCGAAGATTTGAAAACATTTTCTGGGTTACTTAAATATTTGAAAAGAACATTGATATTGGTATGTATCGATTACTTACTACGACTAACGGAGATAACATTTTATATATTAACTGCAATATGTTTGATTCGTTCTAAAAAAATGAGCTAACTGGAAGGCGAACCAAAACGCGATTCAAAATTCCAAGGCTGTGAGATATGTAACTATAACATGTGGGAGGTTAACTTCCAGGAAATTACTATTTAAGCATCATAAAGATTACTCCAAATAAAATAATTCTTAAATGTCAATCTTTATTTTTATTATAATTCAGGAACTCGTCATGAATTTAAGCACAATTAATGTATAGAGTATGTGATTATAGTATCGAAAAATCCGTATGATACCAAATACTCATGTTTTATTCCTGAAAAATAGGATCAAAATGTTATCTATCCTATTAATGTAACAAATAAAATTAAAAGTACATTTTTAATAATTGGTAGTCAATCAAATGATTGTATACAACATTCATTGATATCGTAGCTTTGCACGACTTACCGAAATCACTTCATTGCGATTCTTTCTTGGGCATCCGGTATCCTCTGTACGTAGAATTAGCTGGAACTCCAAAGGCAATTCATTCTGCAGAGAGAAGCACCCAGGTGCTGTTTTTCAAATTAAGGACATGAGATGTTTTCTTCCCACAATTCTTTGTTGTAGAATCAAATGCAGATGAGTTGACCTCGTTGTTGATTGAGGCGACGTTCCGTTTCGCTATTTATTTATAACTAAAGTGGTGAAAACGGATGCTATAGCCCAAGTTCTTGCCGACATAACTCCAATTATCGCATTTGTTCCTTTGTTGTTACATTACCAGAAGAAATCGGAATGGTTCTTCTCTATCCCACAGACATTTTAAATCCGCATAAGTCTTTCCTCGTCAATTAGAAGCCACTTGTTAGGAATATGGAGAGATTATAGACATTTCATTCTCTTAATCTCCCGTGCCGATTGCGTTGAGGTTTGATAATTAGTGAGAGATAAAGATGAATTTTGAGCTTGGTTTAATATTTCAAGCTTTTCAGATATATCAATTAAGTCTTGTAGATCTCCGTCCATAATACACCTTTAAAATGGTAAAAATTCCTATATCCTCTTGAAGGCTCCCAATATTTCCTGTTGAGACGATAATTTCGATCAAAACTTGTAAATATCTGGAAAAAATTAAATGATTTAAACCAACGGATATGAAACCATCCATCAAGAATGCAGTGAAATTCAGAAATATAAGTAATTTAGTTGTGCTGCTTCAATTTGCATTGGTAATTTAAAACTGAAAAAGAATTTGAGATTTCATTCATGAAAAGAAATGAGTTAAGGTTTTTAATTAGAAAAATCTCTTAAAGCTTGGATCTGTTGATCTTTCCTTTAAAAATAAAAATATTCGTATCAATTGTAATAAATCTGTAGATCATTTTTTTTCAAAAAAAAAGACTCGATATTATTTTTTTTGAAAATAAGCGTATTTAAGTTAAATAGACCACTCAACTTATTAAATTTCCTTCAAACACAATTATTGATTATATACGATATAAGGGTAAGTTTTATTCTCCAAAAATCAACATGCTTTTCAAAAAGGACCCACAGCACACCTAGTCATGAAACATTCTCTCATTTAAGAATAATTCAATTTTATTTTTGTCGTCAGGTTTCAATTCAGATTTTAAAGGGTATTTTGTTCATATGCTTGAAAAAATATAAATTGCATGAGCCTACCAAAAAAGCCTATTAACTTGCAATAAATTAAGAATCCAAAGAAATTTACTGGTTTTTCTAATGTTTATTATTTTTGTGATCATTCGATAGAGTAAGATTCTTGCCAACAATACAGAGACAAAATAAACTTACCAAAAAGCGATTTTTCCCTATAATAAATGTTGGAATAGATCCAAAACCTTCCTGTCCTATCCACATTTCATTAGCGACGATGACACCACTCCATTTTAGGCAGCTAATTACTTAAAACCCTAAGCATAGAACTGAATTTCTTGGCAAGACATTTCAATCCCAGTAATTATGTTGGAAAGTATCTGAAAAAAATATTTTGATATAAATTTCCAAATATGTTTAACATTTATTATGGCATACAGAAATTTAATAGACGAACCAATTATATTGGTTTATAAAAGCAATACCAGTTTTTTCAGTTTAGCACAATGCGAAAACTTACTTTATCCTTGAAATTGGTGCTTTAAAATCATTTTCCCAATCATAATTGGGATAGATGGATGGATGGATGGAATATATATGGAACTGAAAAAATACAGTTGCTTGACATCATGTCTTTTGAAACAAAACGTTATCGATACATTGTCCAGTTGATGAATAACTGAAAAATTAATACATGAGAAATTTAATTAATATATTGAATTTTCAGATTCGATATAATTTACAGAGATAGAATAACTTACCAATATTACTTCTGTACAAAACTGATAAAAACATTTTCCAGTCATCTGCTATCTATATTAACAGCTGAAGAGACAGTCGCTCTAATTGCCAGAAATAACGTTATTCCATTGTCTCAGTAAACACAAATGTCTTCAGTGAATTGCTCCAATAATTGCATTCGAATTTTCTTCGTTGATTATTTTTGTGTTGTTGCATTTCACTTAAATGTAGGAAAAGCTTATAAATCTAAAAACTATCTTGTATTAATTCTTTCTTCTCAGTCGTAGAAAATGGCACCAGAAAACAAATCGTCACGACTCCTTTATCTGTTTTATTATACCATACCAGGTAAAATCCATATAATTGCGGCATTCATGTCGTTTAGAAGTCAAATGCATGGAATATCCAGATATTAAGAATGTTTTTTCCGCATTCATTCCAAGCACCAAATGGAGATTCTGAATGAATTAAAAACTTTCAAGTAATTAAAAATACTTTAAAGAAAAACTGTTAGGAATATTTATTTTTAGAGAGATGTGGGAATTGTTCTGGCAAGAGATTATTTTGTAATAAACGGCGACGAAACTTCAGGTTCAGAATACAATCGCAATTCTTGGTAGAAAGAGAAGTTTTTCCGTTTGTAAAATTCAGAAGGTGAAAAACTACATGTACGGGATCATATCGTACTTTTTCTGCATACAATAAACAAAGTTGCTCTCGAATAGAATGAATATCGTCTTAAAGCAGCATTTCATAATTATTTAAAGCTTTAGGAAAAGAGAAATTTGATTTCTTATATTTCGAAATTTTATGATTTTTTTTTCATTCCTTAATAGCTTCCTTTTAAGACATTCCCAGCTTTTTTTAAAAACTCAAAAGCCTAATAAATTAATGCAATTATCTAAGTTTTCCCGACCTTGTTATATACGCTTACTTTTCCTTAAAAAAGTAATTAAATCCCACCTTTATCCCACACATAAGGTTAATCAAAATTCTTTTTAGATCCGAAATTATTTTTAAATTATCGAATCAGAAAATTGAAATCGGCTAAGCTACCCCATTCACTAGAAAATACATGTATTCAGCCTCAAAAAACTCATCACTTCAGAATTGATCATTAAAGCAAAAGCAAATCAAACTCGGATTTTTCTAAGGGATGCCGACTTGTTACTTCAATTAAAGAAATAGTATATAGAATATAAAAAGACGAGGCATAAAAAATTACTTTTTAATATACGACAGGTATTATAATTATAAAGGCCGAGAAAGATGTGATTAGAAGGCAGAAATGATTCATAATTGAGTTTAATGGAAACAAAACCATCTTAGTTCTAGATGGCAAGAAATGCGAATTGAAATTTAAAATGCCTCTTTTAAGCAAAGTTGGAGATTTTGATGCTTATCTAGGACTAATTCCATTTAGGAGGTCATTGAAGCCAATGAACGATTAAGCGAAAAAATATCATTGCATAAACTTATTCGAAGAAACTACATATATTCTAATAAAACTCCATAAAAAATCTTTTAATTAAAATTTAATTACGAATAGTTTGTATTTTTATAATAATACTTTAAGGATAAGCTTTGGATTTTAAGGAGTTCTGTTAGCGAATTCTTGATTTAATCGAAATATGAATTTGAATCGATTCTGTTCTACAGAAAGGGTGCATGAAATGGTGAGGATGAACCTTTCATGCGTCAAGAAGCTATTTCTTTTATTGGCTACAATTGTTGACTTCAGCTGAGAGTTTTAATTACGAAAGCTATTCTGAAACAGCGTCATGAAAATTTTGTTATTCCAGGCAAATTATCATTTAATTTGCTGTTCAATATTTCTTCTAATTTAAGATTATTCTAATGCAAAGGTGGGAACTCGTAATTAATCATACCCATAAAAAATCCATATTTGAAGGTTGGGTAGCATTGAAATACAATTTATGATTATCAAAGCCCATCATAATTGTTTAGTTTTCTTTATTTTCGAATTTAAACATTTTGTTACCAGATTTTTCTACTTTCAAGCGTTTCAAACTCTTCGATACTTATAATCCTACTTTCTGCTGAAATATTCTTCATGATATAGAACTGACCTATTCTTAATGAAGACAGGTCGCTATTTCTAGTGCATTAAGCCAATGTGATACCGTTTCTCCCTTCACATTTCACCAATCCCATACACATGAACACTAACGCATTTTATAAAAGGATGCATTGTCCTCAAATGAAAATTCCTTCTCACATTTCTTGCGCTATCTACACCCTCTTCAAATCACATTTACACACAAATAACCCCGTCACCGCCTCCAACATCACTTCGAGTTAAAGATACAATAATTTACCTCGTCACCACCTCCACCATCTCCTTGATAACGCAATTCACACATTATCCACGCCATCACAATTCATTCACAGATTACCGTTGCTATTAGCACCACCCTCGTAAATCAAAACTCGTACATTACCCACACCATCTGACTCGTTATCACAATGTATACACACACACACTAACCAACCATCACCCCCGTAATCTCAATTCACGAATTCATTACACAACACTAACACAATTCATTCATTACCCATGCCACCACCAACATTCCGAGATCACAATTCATTCATTACCCATGCCACCACCAACATTCCGATATCACAATTCATTCATTACCCATGCCACCACCAACATTCCGATATCACAATTCATTCGTTACCCATGCCACCACCAACATTCCGATAACACAATTCATTCATTACCCATGCCACCACCGACATTCCAAACACACAATTCATTACCTATGCCGTCACAGCCAACCATATTCCGAGAACACCATTCATTCATTAC
>JAOUZG010002383.1:0-58210 GCA_026289955.1 Argiope argentata | reverse complement strand
TCAATCGTTAATAAAATACTTTTCATTTATCCAATCAAGTTTAAGTACATTTTTTAACCTTGTAGTGGATGACATTTGATATTAATACAGTTTTTCGAGTATTAATCATTAATTTTTAATAAGTAAGTAAAAATCAACTTTCTCGTCAGAAACTTTCATTTTCTGCCACCAAATAAGAAATAAATTCAGTTTGCTTTTTCCCCACACTAATGAGGTTAGGCCTAACTTGTTTTCGTCCGATTATTTTAAGTGATTCTGTTTATTTTCATAATTTTTGATGCATTTAAAATTAAATATTGTTAATTAATCTATTTTTTCGATTCATTTTGAAGTACTTTCGAATTGAAATAATTCACAATAAAGAAAATCAGAAATTTCCAATCTCTATTAAATTTCCCTAACTGGTGTAGAAAACTCGCCTATTTTGCGTTTCACAAATTGGCACTGAATCATCAATTGGTGTTGAAAATTCAATCCTAGTATAATTGGTTGATCAATTATTTATAGTGATTATAAATATTGGACCGGCTGTAAAATAAATGAGAAATGTTATTCCAATATGTTAATGTATTCAAAGTCATTGGGAACAATTATTAATCCTTACTATATAATATATAGTAAGGATTAATAATTGTTCTGCAGCTACATTTACAAAAATTGTGATTTTCCCACTTTTGCAGCCAAATGCTCAGTAAAATGCCTTTTTTTTCTGCCAACATATGCTATATTTATCTCATATAACTTACAATGTATGTCGATAATGTATAAATCATTCAAACAATACTCCTGGTGCAAGATCAAGCCGTAATCTCTATACCTTTTAATTGTTTTGAGCAGTGTATGACAGATAATATCTGAATAGAATTAATGGCAGTTCTCCATCTAATATAAAAATTCCAGGATTTAATGTTGAAATTCTTATTAAATAGTTTTCTGTTTTGCTAAATTTAATTGCTGATTTCCTCTTCTTTAAAAGGAGAGGGATTATGGGTTTTATTTTTCACAAAACAAAAGTATCTACACAATTTACGGCCAATAAATAGTTTAAAGCATTACCATGAAATAACATAAATTATTTATTATGTTTGAATTGAATATATTAGAATCAAATGCTACTTTGTTTCATGCGATATGCTTCATTTTTATTTGATTTCTTCCAATGCTAAAATAAGTGAAATGTCAAAAATCAATTTAAAATTGTGATATTATTTTATTCTCAGTTATAGCAATTAACAGAGTAAACTAATCGCATTATGAACTACTAAAAGTTAGCTTAAAAGCAGTAAAATATCTCTCGATAGCATCTTACATACTTTTAATATTTATAAAAAGTTTTATTGGTTTTGAATTAACATGCAAGATGAGAATACAAACGAAAACGCGTTTCAAGACATATCAGTTTATTTAGGCATTGAATTTTGTTAGACATTGAAAAAAAAATACATTCCTTATTGAAATAACCAAATTTTAATGCCTATCAAATAAGCTGCAAAAAACATTTTACTGAAAGAAGCATCAATGTTTCACTGGTTTGATGCTTATCATTATTTCTTATCATTTTATGCAAAAGAGATTTAATTATTATTAAACACAAACAAAATTTTAAATGAACAGTTGCCAAAGGTAGCTACTACTTTAATGAAAATAAAGGGTATCACTAAAAAGAATCATAGAATATAAAAATGAAGGGATAGTATTTTATCCTTTCTGTGCCTTAATTTAATTACATTGAGATTTTAAGGCATTACCAGAGTGTTTTCAGGCCGAGTTAATAACTTTTATCTAAAAATGAGGATGGCACTATCAACTGGAAATTATACTATAAATTAGTTATTAAGTTATTTTAATGCAATATAATTTCAACTTTTTATGATGAACAATTATGTAATTACAAATGTTTAAAATCAATGAACTATTTTATTTTGTGTTATTCGTGAACTAGATGCAGATTTTCTGTTTGTATACAGGATTTGTTTCCATTAAGGAATCTTTTCTGAAATGAGTTCTCATAAATAGAGATGGACATCAATACATTAATTTATAATACCCCAAATACAGGCATTATTATTAATAATAAACTAAAAATAAGAAAGAGTTAAAAATGCATTCTGTCTCAATGAAAAAATTTGTATTCATGTGTATTTGCATTTATTATATTTACTTTAAAATTTCGACTTACAAGGAAAACACTTATTAATAATTAGACACTAGACTGGGTTGAAATTAATAGACTCTGTAGTTTGAAGACATAAAAATTTATATAATAATATCCATTTTAAAAATGTCTATTTTTTATTAAAGTAATATTGAATTAATGCGTATCCTAAGGAAAGGCTTAAAATATTTCTTTGACAAAAAGAATGAAGCTCCATAAATTTGAGGTTTAAATTTATTAACGATTGAAAATCCTTTTTGATGGCTGTCTGGTTTGAGTCTCGGTTTGGGCATGGTTGTTCTTCTGTGTACTATCTGTGAGATGTGTGATTGTGTCCCTCTGTAAAAAGGGGCTGAGCAAGCAAATGTGGTGAGTGTTTAGCTAAGTCGTACTCATGGCCGTAGTTGGCGCTACTTCAAAAACAAGAGACGCTCCTTTCGGCTTAAATCTGTTGCTGTGTCAGCTCGAGGCTTATACATGGTAAATGCCTTAAGTAACAACAACACAACAAAATCATGTTTGCATGAAATTATAGGAAGAGATTCAATTGATACCATGTGCTCAAGTAAGGTGCCAAAGGCGACTACTATTTCATTGAAGTTTAGTTTAGTTTAGTTATATTAAAGTCCCGTTGTAAAGCAACACTAGAGCTATTTTGAGATGGTCCCCGTAATTTTAAACCATGGTCAGTCTATTTCACTGGAAACAAAGACAATAGTTAAAGGAATTAAAATAAATAAAAAAAGGAAAGTCCGTTATCTCTCTATAACTTGAGGACTGTTATTTGAGGACTGAACTTATAATTTTTAGCAGATGATGAGGATGAAAGCCACAGTTGCATGAATCTAATCTATCGCAAATGAGGCTTTAAAACAACGAAAGAAAACCCAGCCCTTCTAAATTTGTTTTGCGTTTAAAGCTTCTCATCGCCGTTTGATTGAATTCTGAACTTTGAATTCTTTGGTCCCAAATTTGTGACTTTACAAAGCGGAGTTCAAATCTCAAAAGAAAAAAATACATACATCTTTAAAAATAATAATTTTTAAAATTTGCTATGAATTATTTTTGAGATTTTGCAGTAGTGAAATTTCGCTTCATAATCACTAATAAATGCGCATAGAAAAGGGTTAAAATATTTTATTTAAAATATGCTATCATGTGCCTACATGCAGAACTTCCTTTGGTGTACAGAACTATTTTGAGTAATTCAATCCTTAATTAGTGCCAATGAGTATTGATGAGCATTAATATCCATTCTATGAAACATATCTTTGCAGTGATCATTATAAATGAAAAATTAGGTTGAAATGTTCACCTCAACTTTTTACTATCACACTTTTTTATTTATTAAATTTATTTCAAAGTTTCTTCAGACAAGAGAAATGTTTAATCGTTTCTAAATACTATACGTAATAGATAAGAATTTTCACTCCGGTTGGAAATCCTTAAGGTCTTTGTTCGAGCCTTGTAATCATAAACACTTTTCACCAGGCAGGACACGATCCATGCATCTTACAAAACGAAAAGGAATCCAGCACAAACTGAAATATTTGAACCTTCGGGGAGAGGATTTGTCATGCTTACAAAGTGAATCAGACCGAGGATTCAAGGATATTGAAAATGAAACTTTATCTTCAAAAATAATCACAATTCATAATGCATGTATAATTCAAATATGATTCCAATTCTCCTTTGAAAGATAGAATTGTGTTTTCTGTATCCCTTGTTTCCGTTTACAAAATATCGAGATAATAGTAGGATTTAAAAGGGCCCTCTTAAAAGTACCGAATAACGGAGGATTTTTAAAAACCTAATGCGTGAAGTTTTATGATTAAATTCCACTACTTTATATCTTACTTTCAGCTCTCTCAATATTAATTTTTATTTCTCAAAGTGGTTTTTGGGCATTAATAATTTTGAATCTCTCTGGAATAAAAGTAGAAAAACCGTTTATTGATAACTTCGCAAAGCATAGTGTTAAGAAGCAGCTGGCCACGTCGTCTTCTTGGGCGGAGCCGGCTGCCGGTCACGTGGACATCACGTGACCTGACCGTTGATGTCTGTAAATTCTCTGGCATTCCTGCAGAAGCAAACTTGACCCTGGTACGAGGGGGAGTATGATCTCGGCTCTCTCCCGCGTAACTTTTAATGTGTAGTTCTCTAGGCTTGCTACACTTAGGCTTAATCTTGTGCTTTGTGTTATTGTTACCAATAAACCTCAGAAAAGACAACCTGTGTCTTCAAGTTATTTCTAAGATGCTACAATCTTCACCTATTTAGATAAGTTATTGCTCAATCTAGAAAATAGCAATAGTTTAAATTTTTTTTTGGATTTTTTTCATGGTGCCGAAACCCGGGATTGATGATACTCATCGTTGGACATTTAAACAGGTACTGTAAACTTTGTTTTATACTTGAAAATGGAACCTCTGGATAAGTTGAAGACGAAACGAAAAATATCTCGTACTGCTTGTACAAAATTAATTAACAAGGTTTATTTGTTCTTGGAAAGTTATGATGTTAAAAAGGAAAATGATCAAGAACAGCTTTCGGAACATTTATTAAGTTTAGAGGCCAAACAATCGGATCTTAAAAACCTTAACAGTGAAATTGAGGATTTAATTTCTGATAGTGTATTATTTGAAACAGAAATTCAAAGCTCTCTTGAATATGAAGAGCGAATAAATGAAGCCAAGTTCAAAATTAAAAGCAAGATCAATAAGTTTAAAGTTGATCAACCTATCGCACCCCTTGCATCTAATATCTCTAGTGCAAGAACTAACTATCCTGCAACGACTATTAATTTGCCTAAATTAAGAATTCCCACATTTAGTGGAGATGCTAGCACTTTCCTAGAATTTATAAACAGCTTTAATAATGCCATTGATTCGAATGATTCATTAAGTAATGTTGATAAATTTATCTATTTAAAGTCCCTTTTATCCGGTGAAGCTTATAAAATTGTTTCTGGTTTTTCGCTAACTGACGAAAATTATAAGTCATGCTTATCTTTGTTAAATGACAGATATGGAAGGCAAGACCATCTGATAAGCCATTTCATAAATAGGCTGTTAGAAATTGAACCAGTAAAATCCACTTTCAATCTCAAAGGATTGCGAAAACTTCATGACGAGAGTGAAATAAGCATCAGAAATTTAAATTCAATGGGGATTGCATCCGGAAATTATGGGCACCTACTCACACCCATTTTATTAAAGCAATTACCCCGGGATTTAGTCATTGAGTTCCATCGTAAGAGAGATCCTACCAAGATTGGCGACATTAAAGAATTAATAAAATTCTTAAAATTTGAAATTGAATCCCGCGAATCTGCGAACATTGTGACCGGACATTCTCAAAATATTCCTGAAACTCCACGACATTTTCCCCGAAATTCTTCTTATCCTGGACAATCTAAATTTAAAAATAAGCTGCCTTCATCTGCCGCTTTAAGTACTATTGCGAAAGATGTGTGCATTTTTTGTAACTCAGATTCGCACACTGCATTGAAGTGCAAAATTTTCTCGGACGAACAAAAACGCCATAAATTAAAGAAAGATGGTAGATGCTATCGATGTATGGCTTATAGGCATCTAATTTCACAATGCAAGGTTAAAATTTCTCCCTGTGAAACGTGCCGGAGCTCACAACACAATTCCCTGTTTTGCCCGAAGAATAAAATTGAAAGTAGCGCTTCTGAAACCAAGACTTCTGGACAGGAAATTGTGATTTCTTCTGTTTTAAGAACAGAAAATAACCCTGGCAGTTGCGCGACTTTGCTTCAAACAGCGAACGTCCAAGCTGAAAATGGTGCGAACAAGGTAATGGCTAGACTTTTATTCGATTCAGGATCTCAAAAATCATTTATACGTAATGATTTGAAACAAGTTCTTAATCTAGAACCAATAGGGCAGGAGAAACTGTTAATTTATACCTTCTCGGAGCGAAAACCGAACGAGAAAACATTTGATGTCGTACTTTTAAAAATAAGAAGCAGATTTCCCCCTTTCCAATCTATAAACGTCGAGGCTTTGGCGTCCGACGAAATAACTGGTGCGGACATATATTCGGATGTTGACCCCAAACTCGTAAAGAGGGTAATTCCAGCCACCTGCAAGCTAGCGGACACCCCCGAAAATTCCAATCCTATTCAGATCCTCCTCGGTGCTGATTTCCTGGGCAATGTTTTGAGGGGAGAAGTAAGAAGAATAAACAAAAACTTGTTTCTGCAGCCGACCCTCTTTGGTGACACATTGATAGGTCAAATGTCAAACTCTCAAAAGGGGAAGCATTCTTCGGTTTTTACTTTATCTTGCGTAGTGGAAAATGACCTGAAACGTTTATGGGAGATAGATTCTTTCTTGCTCGGTGAGACTTCGGATAATAAATCCAGGGATAATTTAGGTAACTTCGAAAAAGAACTTAAAATAAAGAACGGACGATATGAAGCCCCATTGCTATGGAAAACAAATGAGGTTAAGGAAAAATTAAATAATAATTTCGACATTGCGGAAAAGAGATTTATAGCTTTAGAGAAAAGATTTAATAAGGACCAAGCGTTGTTTAAAAGATATAATGAAGTTATGCAAGAACAAATTAACGAAGGTATAATTCAGATGTGTCATGACGAATGTTTTACTGGATATGTAATGCCGCATAGAGAGGTTTTCAGGGAGACATCTTCCAGCACAAAAACTAGAATAGTTTATGATGCCAGCAGTAAGCAAGGTAATAATATTAGTCTAAATGAATGCCTTCTTTCTGGTGAAAATTTAAATCCTAATCTTATTGATGTTATATTAAAATTTAGAGAACACAAAATAGGATTTTGTGGAGATATTGCTCGGGCATTTTTGCAAATACAAGTTACAGAATCGGATAAGAACTATTTGTGTTTCTTGTATTATAAAAACTGTGATAAATCTCAACCAGTAACAATGTATCATTTTAATAGACATTGTTTTGGTGTAACTTGCTCACCTTTCGTTTTGGCTGCAACTGTTAAAACCCATATTAAAGAATACAAAGATAAATATCCTCTTGCATATGAAATGCTAAATGAATCATTATATGTTGATGATCTCTTTTATGGAAGTTCCAATGTACAAGACGCATTGAAATTGTCTTCCGAAGTTGTATCGATCTTGAAAGATGCGAAAATGAACATGCGAAAATTCAACACCAATTCTGAAGAGTTGAAAAAATTGTGGCGCAATTCTAATCCCATGATCGAAATTAATGAGCATGCGGATTCGCACCTAAAAGTGTTAGGACTGGTTTGGAACAATATCGACGATACTTTAGGACTAGATTTGAGATCTTTGTTGTCAAACTTGAATGACAACGAATGTACAAAAAGGAATGTGCTTCATACTGCTGCAAAATTGTTTGATCCTTCTGGATTTATATCCCCATTCCATATTCGAATAAAATGCCTCTTGCAAGAATTATGGCAAATTGGTGTTGGATGGGATGAAGTGTTTTCAGGACAATTAAAAGAAATTTGGCAAGCATGGTGTAAAGAAATTATTGATTTGCAAAATTTAAAAATCCCACGACACTATTTCCCCAATACAAATTTAATAAATAAAGAAGATATACAGTTACATATATTTTCCGATGCTTCCTTAAAATCTTTTGGAGCTGTGGCTTACTTAAGGTATAAAACTTCGAAGGACTCTTTCCAGACTAGCTTTGTAATTTCAAAATCTAGAGTAGCACCAATTAAAAAATTGACTCTTCCTCGACTTGAGTTAATGGGCGCTATAATTGCATCCAGAATGGCAGGACATCTTATGGGAATTTTCAAAAATCTTGAAAGAGTTGTTTTGTGGAGTGACTCAACGATTGTTCTTCATTGGATAAAGGGTTCAGCATTTAAATATAAACAATTTGTTTCAAATAGAGTCATGGAAATTCAAGAAATTACCAACCCTAGTAATTGGAGGCACTGTAATGGTAAGCAAAACCCGGCCGACTTGTTAACTAGAGGGATTACTAGCAAGAATTTAATCACTTCTGAAAGTTGGTGGCATGGTCCTGAATGGTTGAGAGAAGCGGAAAATCTTTGGCCCAAGGCAAAGGGATTTTTTCAAGTATCTATGGAGCCAGAAATTGCATCCGAATTTAAATCCATCATTATAGTCAACACAGCTATTGTTCAAGAAAAAATCATTGATCCCGAAAAATTTAGCTGTTTGCTTAAATTGTTAAGAGTGACTTCTTGGATATTGCGTTTCGTAAATACCCTTAAAAGAAAAGACGTTGAAAAGGGCCCTCTTACTTCAGAAGAACTTTCCGAAGCAGAAATGTTTTGGGTGAGAATCATGCAGAACGAATTCTTCACTAGCGAAATTTCGTGCTTAGAAAAAAATAAACCTCTACCAAGAGACTCTAAATTATTATGTTTAAACCCTTTTCTTGATAACTTTGGTGTTCTTCGAGTCACTGGAAGACTAGGAGGGACAACCCATTTATCGACCTATGAAGAACATCCTATTATACTCCCTCCCAAGGCGAAATTGACAGAATTATTAATCTGGGAATCTCATAAAAGAGTTTTCCATTCTGGAGTATCCCATACGTTGGTACAAATCAGAGAAAAGTTCTGGATCTTAAAGGCCAGACAAACTATAAAATCTCTTCTTGGAAAGTGCATAATATGTAAACGATTCAACTCTTCTCCCGGAAGTCAAGTCATCGCGCCCCTTCCAGACATCCGTGTAGAGCAGTCAGCTCCATTTACCATAATCGGAGTTGATTTTGCTGGTCCTCTATACGTGAAGGATAGTACTAACAAGCAATATATCTTGTTAATAACTTGTGCAGTAACAAGAAGTGTTCATCTAGAATTGGTTGGTGATTTGACTACAGATACATTTCTTCTAGCTTTCCGACGTTTCATTTCTCGACGTGGCTTGTGCTCTGTGGTCGTCTCTGATAATGCTCGCACCTTTAAACGTGCAGAATTAGAAATAAAACTCATTTGGAATGTTCTTAACCATGCAGATGTAAAAAACTTTTACTCTGCCAACGGAATTAAATGGAAATATATTGTTGAAAGAGCCGCCTGGTGGGGTGGTTTCTACGAGCGAATGGTACGTACTGTGAAAACTGCTCTGCGAAAAACACTTGGAAAATCATGTCTCACGCTTGAACAATTACTAACTGTCCTTACTGAGATTGAAGGCATGATTAACTCTCGGCCAATCACATATGTTGGTAGTGACACTGAAGATCCAATTGCTCTGACTCCAGCGCATTTTCTTTTAGGGAAACGAGTTACCTCCTTGCCTTCTGTAAGACTTCACCTTAATTCAAATCTTTCTTCCAGGAAATGCTTGATAAAAGCATTTAATTACCGAGAAAAATTGATGAGATCATTTTGGTCTAGGTGGAAAAATGAGTATTTGTTGAATTTGAGATCGGCCCATTCCAGTTTTGTTAAAAACATTTTGCCTTTTAAAGTTAACGATGTAGTCCTGATTAAAGATGATCATCTACCTCGTCATTTCTGGAAATTAGGTAAAATTCTTGAATTATTTCCCGGAAGAGATGGCAGGGTAAGGGCTTGCAAAATTAAAACTGAGTCATCAATTATTAAACGTCCTGTACAATTGTTGTATAATTTAGAATTGCAGGACTAAGAAGTAAAATTGTAATAATAATCTTATGTATATATATATTTAATTTTTTGAATAATAATTTCATATGTATCGTATATTTAATTTCTTTAATATTGATTATTTGACTAGTAACATTATTGAATATTGTTTGATGTAAATATTTTATTACATGAAATGTTTTCTTTTGCTATTAGTAATTGCTATTTAAAATGTGTAATTGTTAATATTGACTGTTATTTGTAATGTGCATTTGTTATTCGTAATTATTATTTGGTTACTTGAAATGATTCTTTTCATATTTCTTACATGATGTTATTAATCATATTTTTCTTGCAGCATGTTCCTGTCGAATTTATACTTGAATTTAATAATCGTTTAATGTTTTTTTTTATAATTACCAGGTAACTTTCTTGAAGTTAAATTTGCAGTTTACGAAATACAAGCGTAAGCTCTTGGAAATTTTGATGAACCCCCTGGTTCATCCGGGGGCAGTATGTTAAGAAGCAGCTGGCCACGTCGTCTTCTTGGGCGGAGCCGGCTGCCGGTCACGTGGACATCACGTGACCTGACCGTTGATGTCTGTAAATTCTCTGGCATTCCTGCAGAAGCAAACTTGACCCTGGTACGAGGGGGAGTATGATCTCGGCTCTCTCCCGCGTAACTTTTAATGTGTAGTTCTCTAGGCTTGCTACACTTAGGCTTAATCTTGTGCTTTGTGTTATTGTTACCAATAAACCTCAGAAAAGACAACCTGTGTCTTCAAGTTATTTCTAAGATGCTACAATCTTCACCTATTTAGATAAGTTATTGCTCAATCTAGAAAATAGCAATAGTTTAAATTTTTTTTTGGATTTTTTTCACATAGACCTCATCATTCAATCGAAGATGGTCAAAAATCTCCAGGAGAAAACATTTCTCCTTTCAAAAGAGATTTGAAGTATATTTTGAATTTTTTTAAATCCATCTGATGCTAAATAAAATAGTTTCATTTAGTTACAGGAAAACTATTAAGCTACCACCTAATAACTGTAACTTCTGCTGTCATCTGTTTTTCGTCAGAATCTTTTTTGGGTCAAGTGACGTTCTAGTATATAAATGGAATTCCGGCTTAAGGCCTTTTACGAAAGTGATTGCTCTTAAGCAAATTTTTTATAAAAAATTGAGTGCGTTTGTGTTCTTTATAATCCAAATATTTTGATATATATATTTCGTTGTGTGTGCTCTTCTAAAAAAGTTGTTCATTGTAAGTAAATTGATTTTTATATTTCTTGTTGTAGATAATATGTAAATAGAAAGTTACAATTTTAATGAGATTTACGTCGTTAAAATTCTTGATCTTATTTAAGAAGTAAAAATTGGGAAGAGAATGTTTTAAAGAAGAATTAATAATCACAAATACTGTGTCCATTTTGTTTTCTAATTAAACTTTCTAATTAGTTTCTTCTCCTAAAATGTAAATCTTTCGATGAATTGAATAAAAAAACTTAATTTGTTCTAATCAGTTTTGATTTAATAACTTTTTTCTATACTTTCTTAATCGCGGGATGTTTTTAATTCATGAATGATCTGTTAATTTATAACTATAATTAATCTATATAATGTGCATTTCATCTATAATCATTTCTTTAAATCGATTGAAAGTTTATAATTAACTTATTAAGTATGTAAAAGAATCTAATCTCGGTTAAATTCAAAAGGTTCAGATTCTTATATAATCAACATTTGACTTTATATTTTTATAACTTTAGAAAGTGTAATCCTCATTTTATTGTACAATAAGAAATTAGAATTTTTCTTGTCCTCGTAATCGGTTTAGTAATCCAAATTATGTCTTAGTATTCCAGAATTTTGTAGTATTCCTTTTGTTTTGAATATATTTTATTTGATTATCTGATATCATGTCTGTAAAAAAAATCAATAAACCTGCAATCGTTTTTATTCAAATCGTTATTTCTTCTAATGCGATGCAATTGTTTCGAATCGAAAAATCTTTCTTCTTCGTGTTTGTAGAAAGAATTTAGCTTCTAATTGGTATTTTGTGCATTGAAAAGTATTTTACATTTATTTATTTGCTTTTCTGTTAGAATGTCATTTCAATTGCAAGCGTTTTCCATTGAACAACTCGATGAAGAGGTTTTTGAAATTATTATGTAAACTTTTCTGCGTCTTAAGCTATTTGTTATAAAAATGCTGCAGTGGAGTAGATAATCTTTCTTTTTCATTCATTAGTGTTTTATCAGTGACAGATTTTTAGGCTTGATAAAGAAAGACGATTCTGTGATTATAAAAATATAGGGAACTCTTGAACGTTTTGTTAAAAGTAGAATGAATAGTTAAATTTTTATTGACTAAAATCTATCGCTTTCTGTTTTTAAATTTCATTTCCTTATTGCAACTGCTAAATCCCATACGAGTAAATTGAAATGTGTGCACATTTTTTAAGTAAACCTCCAACTACTTGGAAGTGGGGAC
Source organism: Argiope argentata (assembly GCA_026289955.1). Classification (NCBI taxonomy): domain Eukaryota; kingdom Metazoa; phylum Arthropoda; class Arachnida; order Araneae; family Araneidae; genus Argiope; species Argiope argentata. The sequence goes on along the minus strand of JAOUZG010002383.1, from coordinate 45,958 downwards.
AGCATCCTTTATCTGCATATCAGAAATAATCTTACAAGTCAAAAAGAGAATTAAGTCTATACCCGTTTGTATTAATGCTTGAAACAGATGAATTATAATTAAACGATCTAAAGTGTGTTGTAACTATTTTTATATTAGGCATTGCATCGCTCTAAACTGGGCTACTTTATTGAAATATTTTATTTAATGCTCAAATAAATAGACGGCATAAGTTAATGGACAGTATGAGCCAAAATGTACAGTACTTAAACGGAAAGCTAAACGTAATTATATTGTCATCAATTCGTTTATTTTTTCTCAAAAGATAAATAGACATATTCACTATTAGCGTGTTGTTTAACCACGGTATGCGTAATGCAAGTGTTCAACGTGAGCGCTATCTGGCAGTAGACGATGCTCAAATCGTTCAAGATGCTAAAGCATATCGTAAAACAAAGGTTGTTGTTGGCTCCTGCAAAAATAAAAATAAAAATCTTGCGTAATGCAGCCATATTTCTTGGTGCATTTTCAGAGTTGAAAACATTCTCCTTTAAGAAGTAAGCACCAAGTGGTTTAAGATTTGAGGGATGGAAGGGTATGGGAATTCAGTACCACATGAAATGATTCATCCTGGAAACTTTTTTTCTGAGGCATGGCTAGAGACGGTCTGGAGATAGGCTGGTTACCCCGACCCGTTGATAACACTGTCTATCCTTTGAATGTTCCTAGCACATTAGAACCTTCTCAAACATGAAAAAACGGCTCGATCGATTACTAAACCGTCTTATTTAAATTCTGTTGAAAATGATCTACAAACCTTTTTCAGAACTCAGCTCGCCTTCGCGGCAGCTTTCATATGAGCATAAATAGTGCATAATTGCATATACTTTTTCTTCCGTCAAGAGACCCATTTCTATTAACTTCAAAACAGATCTTCCTTTTCATTACCGCGAAAAATTATAGTTGGATATATGCCTAGTCGACAAACACAACCACGTTTTAGAGATGAACGAGTTTCAGTATTCTATCTTTTGGCTCCCACAATAGTTTGTATTTATCCATTAATGAAAAATTGTAATGCGAATAAATATTTTATGGAATAACTAATTCATTTGTGTATTTGATTGAATACATCCCTAACAACAAACCCTTTTTTAATAAAAATAAAGTTAAATTGATTAATATAATTCAAATTCATTTCCATTTAAGAATATTTCTAAAATTTGTTGGGTTGAATCGATTTTTAAAACACAGATGCAAGTGTTTTATAGTTACAGGATCGAAGAAAAACATTTTTATCAATGAATGTATTTTAATTTGCAATTCTTTTTATCGATTCTGGTAAATAATCGAATGTATCAATAAATATTGATAATGTTAAAGCTGTTTAGCCCCCTATATTCCATTTTGGAGCAATCGTTTCCACTTCGCTGTTTCGGATAATCTCAATATGAATTTGCTTCAGCCATCATATTTTTCTTCAACACCACTTCGTTCCTAAACTGAACTGATCGCACCAGAATATTTGAGAACGATCTTTAGAATTGTTCACACTGCTTTTATTAGGTATCAAAAATGCATTCCATGGAGTCAAAAGACAACTAAATAATTGTCAGTTTCATTTTTGGAAATTTATTACTTAGACAAATCTTGGAAGACACACTGGAATCGAATCACGACGAGAAAAAAAGGCCTCGAAGAATGTTTAATTTTCAGGCAGTAGATAAGCGTTGTTTTTAATTCTGTATTTTTAACATCTCATATTAATTCTACTTAATTTCGATGATTCGAATACCTAGTATTTTGATCATCATATTCGATTTTCCGATAAATCGTCGTTTCTGCAACTTCCAAAATTGGAAAACACAGTGGCATTATGATCTGTTTCCCTGTAATGATGATTATTAAAATATTCAGAGCTAGACGCATGAAATTTGGCATATGAACATAGGACCAAATTTGTAAATTACCATCTAGTTCTGATCGAAATATATCCTATTGAGGACTGTACGTGCACAAATTAATTTGGTAGCAATTTAATGCGTTAACTTAATGAAATTTGGTACGCAATTTAAGCATGCAAAATGTAGATGCATGAAATTCCGACCCCAAATCTTTCGGTTTGTATTTTCTGTGTAAACGCCATGACTGTATTTTCTGTGTTAATGCAATTGTTCAGTCTGTGTAAACGTACCGGCTTTAATAAATAAACTTGTGTATATGTTCTTCTGTATACAATTTTTCGTATCAAATTTGATTTAAACCGATAGGGGGATCCAAAATTGCATTTTGGAAATTGGAAATTTTGCTTAAGGCCTTTTCAGTTTACTCAATAGTTCATCTCACTGGAAACTTATTAAATGTTCGACCAAAATAAAAACTCGTATAAATGCATAGAAAATATTTCAAATTATGAATATTGAAACTTTCAATTTGAACAGGGTTTTATTAAATGAAATGGAATATTTTGATGCATCCATATCTTTTAAAATTTCAATTTTTTACGGAAATTAATTATTAAGCTCTTTGATTATTATTCCATTGTTATTTGATAGCTTGGTGAATAAAAGTCTCCCCTACTAAATTTTCAAAGGTTTATATCGAAAAGATAAGATACGTTAAGACTGCTATAATGATGCCTTTGAAAAATTTCAAAGCATACGCCAGTGATTCCACTTAAAATAAATTTGTTAAAATGTGTTTTGAAAAGTTAAAATCGTTGAGGATTTCTATTGCCCGGCTATCAGCATCCAACTTCGATACGTGAAGATTCATTTTTGAATTCATTCATTTTGACCTGCCGGAGAGCCTAGTGGTAAGTTTTGCTATATTTCCTAGCAATTTAAAATTTTATATCAAAGGTGACTGTGAACCCGAAGTACACAATTGATCTAATTTTATAAACTTTGCTTGTTGAATTTGCTTGTAGGTCCGTCATTAAAGCAGCAACGAATTATTGATAGATAAAAATTAAGCACAGAATTGCAACAACTTTTTTTATCAAACAAAGTAAATATATTTACAAATTTGTGAATTTCTTTCGAAGTATGTCACCTGGTAAAGAATGTTTTGCAGGTATATTGTAAAAATACATGTCATTACAATGACCAGCATTGGCATTAAACTTGGTGACCAATTAGAGAGAAAAAGCAAATTTAATAAACAAAGACAAACTCGAAAAGCTCTGTTACAGAACCAACAAAGCGGGAAGATGATAGTCTAGACAGTAGCGAGAACTGTTAATTTAACTTAATTTGGAGTAGTTGGGACGTTTTTCAATTTAATAGTTTTTTAATAAATCATTTTCATTCGAAAATTTGTTAGTTTTTCTCGCTTGTGTGGGATTTGGCGGTAATTATGTACTATTTATTCGTGTATTCATATAGAATTGTCATTATTCGTGACTGATTCAATTGGATTTGGATATTTTATAGCTCACTTACTATGTTTATTTTTTCACAATTATCTCGAGACTATTTCTGTTCAAACCATCTGTTTCTTCTCGAGTTCTTCAAACAATTCGATAATATTTTCGCAGAAGGAAAGATCGAAACACTTCTCTGCTTACACTTTCAACATAAAATCTATCAAGTGAGTCGGCTGATTTAACCGTATTTCGCTATAATCACGCTAGTTATTTCCTCTTAGCATATGCAATGCTACTCAAATTAAGAATTTATAAAAATATGCAATAGTGAATTACAAATTTTTTGGAGGGATAAAAATGTGAATATTTTGAATTTAAACTAATTTTTAGGAATAAAATTAGTCTGCTAATTTTAATTGTATATTTGAATTAGTACCTAAAAGAATGCGTCTAGGTATTATAGCTATTTTGCCATTTGATCATTACATCTTATAATAAAATTACATCTATCTTAAATGTATCTTGGGAGTATTTTCAAGCTGTCTAATCTTATGTTTTAGTTTTACTTTCATAATTAGAGAGACGGTTCATAGCGGTTTCAAAATTTTGATCCATAAACGAGCTAATAAATATGTAAGCAACAGGAATCGTAGCGTTACTTTTTCCCCTTTTTTAAGATTGTTACTCATTGAACCGGAATTTAAATACATCAATTTAATTCAATAATTTTAATTTACAAGCATTTGACATATCCAAATTGTATGTTTAGCTTCTTCGGGGGGGGGGGTAGTTTCAAGAATTATTTCTATTCGAAAAGTGCCATTTCTTATTTTTTGAAGCTTTTCTTTTGTTCCAAAGTTATTTTTAAAGAATAATTTCATTGTTTTACTCACTTTTTATTCAAATTCTAATGAATTTTTAATTTTATATATTTCTACACTTGTGGTTATGAATATGGAGTTATCCAAAATCAATTTCTATTTGAAATTAATGATTAGTTGAGGAAACAAAATTTTTAATGCCTTCTAATATGGAATATCAAACAGTAGCTTACTAATTGATTTTGCAACATAATATTTACTAGTAAGTAATCCCTCATTTAACTCAAATATCTCAATTTTTCATTATGGTGAACGTTTTAGTTCCTTTATTCAAAAAGGTGCTTCACGGTAATCATTCTTAATCGGTTGTATTATTATTGAGTTATAATGTGGAACTGAATAAAGATTAATACTTGATAATGGGTTATACTTACAAATGCATTTTGTTCGATTGCTTTCAGTACGTGGAGTGAAGATAAATGCTCCGTATTAGTAGAGCTCATTTGAATGGGTACTCACACCTTTTATGTTGAATATATAGCGGGTTTTGAAGAAAAAATTATAAAGTTTCAGTCCCTAAAATTATAGTCCATGAAAATACTAAATTTGTGGGCGAAAAATCGAGGCAACAATGAAAAATTGTTGAATTAGGGGAGTATAACAATATTCGGATATTTTAATATCCTTCAAAATTCAGGCATCGATATGCTATTGTTAAAATTTTTGATAAAAAATGGAATTGTTTTTAAGCATTTTTTTGCTATTGCGAGTAAGAAACAAAAAATATAGGAATAAGTTTACATTTACAAATAAATATTATACATATACACTTTTCATCAGTTTCATATTAGTATACGCAAGACAATTTGCTTGTATTTCTTTGATTGTTGTTCTAATAATCCAAGATGGACAATAAAATTGTTTTCATTTTCTTCTTAGATGGTGCTGGAGGGAAAAAGATCCACTTTGCAGATGAATCTATTCATGAACCGGTCTGCGTGGATTGTTCTTCGTTATATTAATTTATTATAAAATGTTCGTGAACTTTTATTAATATAAATGTTTCATATCATTTCTTCTACATACACCTTTAAATGCATCACAAAAATATAAAGAAAGGGTTTTCTTTAAATGCTTCCTTTTGACTTTGAGGAATGAAACTAATGTTGCCATAAAGTTGTGTAGACTGCACATTACGAAGTTTTGTTTTTGTAATTAGTGATGCATCTTTTAATTCTTATGTATAAATGTAAGTTTAAACTGAAATAAAAAATTCCTCAATATTTAAACAAATCTTAAACTTTATTTAGTCTACTATTCTTTTAACTTTATCTCGGTAAAGGTATTCAATTTTTTCGCATATTTATATATCCTTTGGTTATTATTTTTAGCCCCTATTTTGCAACTAATATATTACAAAGAAAAAAAATGCAAAATAAATAAGTGATTAGTAAGAATTAAAAAAAATCAAATGATATCCTTAAAAGAAAACAAGCTATAAAATTAAGAAATTGTCAGATTTTAATTGTATATATTTTGTATTTATATTTTAAACTATTTCCTTGTGTTAGAATGCTTTAAAATCTTATGGTTCAAATCAATTATGAGTCTGCTATTTTCAAGAGAAAATATTAATGAATTTAGACTTGCCATTCGGAGGGTTAAATACCTTTAACCGAAAAACTTGAACGACTTAATAGAAGATAAGTATTTCTAATTATCACAAGAGAATGTTTGATGCATATATATGTGCGAGTTTATCTATACATGGTATAAAATGTCTCCTGAAGGCTTCTGTATGTTGGAACAACAAAAATACGAGAAATAGTTGAAGGATATTGGAGACATTTGTAATATTTCAGGGAATTTATTGAGGAAAGTTTTAGTACATTAAAATCATATCAAGATAAAAAGGGAAGTTTTATAATTGCAATTTTAACTTATCCATGCATGCGAGAAAACCTTAAACTGTGCAAATAGCAGGAGCTGTTATATTTCTTTGTTTACGCCTGATTTTAAACAGCGATTCAAATATTATACCAAAGAGAAGGAAATCCACCCTCAAAATGATCATTTGTGTTTTGTCTATGGTCTTATCATATTTTTACCTTTTGTAACAGTCTCAATTTTTATGAATGTGTTATAAAAATGTTTTGTAGCTATTTTTGATAATTTCTAAATATATATTTGCATGTCCATGTCGTATCGCGTGGTGGCTAGCTTTATGTTTAAAGCTAATTTTTTTCCTGTATGCTGTGCCAAGGGTAACGTCGTGAGGTTACTACTATAAAAATATAAAATTACAATTAATTTTCAAAAATTGGATTCATTTAAATATGAATTTAATTTTTTAAAGGGATTTTTTTCATGACTTCAAAAGAGTGAGAAGGGACAATTCAATTATATAAGCAGTCGTAAGCATTAATAAAACTAAATAAAGGGCATAATATACAAAATAAGAAGCTCAAATTCTTTTCAAAACATAATTTCTTTTTAATGTGATGTGGTTTTAGTTTCAGGTTTTTGAGGCCACAAAACGGATACAGAAATTTAGCTATTTACCGGTTAGAGGTATGTATGTTTTTCCTTTTAAGGCTATTAGAAAACAATAAGATTGTGTTCAAAACATTTCTTTTTTTGATAATGAAGAAATTAGTAGGGTATATTTTTTGCAAGAACTAAACAAGGAATTTTCGAGATTCTTCTGCATTTTTTAAGCAACCTATTATTCTGATTGAGAGAGAAAAAATTATTCAATTTAATATCATTTCATTATAAATATTTTTGAATATTTTAAATCTTATCAATTTTAATCATTTAATTGTTACTTTATACTGCGAAATGTCATATTTCTGTTGTGTTTTAATATTTTATAAAAATGTTGAGAATAAACTAAAGAAAACCAAATGAAGAATTCATAGAAGTTTTGACATATTTGTTTTTTTAGATATTTGTCATGATTTGTCCCCTCAAGTTCATCTTGTGTCTATTTTGGAAAATAGCCGATTGTATGATGGGGCCAAATATTTGGCTTAATTTTCTGTAAGTATATTATTAAAATATTTTATTTATCATCCAAAAAATCAGGGTAATTATTTCTAAAATTTATCAAATAGCTTTTGGATAACAGGAACTAAAAGTAATAAGAATCAGATAAATACAATTTCCTTCCAGTTTTTGCTTGCAAATTCATCAAATTAATTTATTTTAATATTTAACCGTGAAAATTGTACGACACTCAATTTAATTAAATTTTTTTTATTCTTTACATCTTGCTTGAATATTAAATATAGTATATTTATATATTGCGTATAAAAGGCTAAAACGAAGATACATCCAGACGTTAAAGGTCCCATTATACATTATAAAATTCAAAATTCATAGCGGTTTGAAAATTGCAGATCCTAAGAAGGGAGTAACGCAGCATAGTTTTTACTCTATTAGAACTTTTTTTATTTCAGCTAAAACAGAGGGAAGTCCGTAAACAAATAGTCTCTAAATACTTTTTTTTAAATTCCAAAACATGAAAATTTTGTTATTTACGGTAAAAAAAGAAAAAAATGATTTTTTAAAAATTATTTGACAGATTCAAGCCCAGATTTATTATGGAATAACAGTTTAGATCCTAAAATCATATAATAAATTTAATATATCAAATTGGATTGAAATTCATTAATTTTTAGTTTTACAATTTATATTCTAATTTTTCAAAAATATGCGAATATATTTTTATAAATATGTGTACGAATATGTATGGTGGACAAATTATTTCTTACCAATAAAAACTAAAATTTGACGCAGATTTACAACTATAATCCGAACACAACATACCAAATTATACATTAATTATCTCGTTTACATAATATGCAATTACTTTACGAACGATGATTAAACCTTGTATGAATTAAAAAATCGGCAGGAATTTTTATTTAATACTTTGCTGACTGGTGACGAGTTAACTCGTCATTGCACTTGCATTATCTGTTTCAATTTATAACACCGAGGGCGATATAGAACATTGCAAAAACTTGGCGCATCGTGCTTAGTCTTGTCCGCTTTATAACAGAAAAAGTACTTTTCCTAGTATTTTTATTAGAATTTTAGTAAAATTCCAAAAATTTCAATCATGACGGTACGTATCGGCGAATAACTTTTTGATGTTCCAATTCAACAAAATTCATTTTACTTTCATATTCAGTTATATTAGCGGGTAATATGACAGTTTCTGTTTAAAATTGCTGGTCACCAAAGTGTTAAGATGCTAAATATTTTTACCAAAATTTATACATCTCGTTTTAAAATTCCTTCATGCAATTATTAGTTATCATAGGATAACACATTTCCTGTGAATGTATTTCATTTAAATTTCAAAATATCTAAGATTTTGACTTGAAATTTATGTCCAGTGCACAAGAAAATAGAAGTAATAAATATATTTCTTGAAATATTTTTAAATGTTTGCTGATATGTTTCTTTATTTCTGAAAAGGGTATCTGCCAATACGTGATAAATACACACCAAAAAAAGACATGCTTGGAATGATAATCATATTTCCCTTTCTCCTTTAAAGTGAGAAATTTAATTAGCAGTGAATATTTCTTGGACTTCCCCATCGATTGTCGGTTTGACTTTTGTTTACTTCACTGCATTCAAAATGGTGGGGCTTTACCACCTGTAATTTTCTATTTCAAACTGGAAATTCATTACAAAATTTCATTCAAGTTTTTACAGTTTGATGTATAGAAGATTAATTACTAATGGCACAGGTTGATGAAATAAGATTCAAAATTAATTATTAATTAATGGCAGCCAAGATCATTGACTGTCAGTTTTAAAGAACGATGATTTTATTTTTGTCATTTGGGACCAAATAAAATCGGTGACTCCTCTTATCTGCACCTTTTATCCTCTTTGAAAACCCGTTACAAATGTTCTAAGTTTGGTGCATAGCGTCATGTTTTCTACTTTGGCTTGTTGCTGTAGTTGGGGATACTTTTTGTATGGATAAAATCAGTTTGACTAGAGATTTTAAATATCTACTTTTTTGCTGAGAAAAAATCCATTCTCAAGTTTTCAACTCGTGTATAATGTTTCATTTGCTAATGTCTTCAGAATTTTTTGAAAAAGATTTTCTTTTATCGGTTTATACCTCATTTCATTAAGCAAGAAACAAAGATTTTTTTAATATGAATTTTTGTATCCATTTGTAATTGGAAGATAAATGTAATATAAACTATGCATTTTTTACTTGTTGCATATCTTTATGGTATTAAAATTTTCAAACTTTTTTACATTTGAAAATATGACGTGAATTTAATACATAACAATTAATAAAATCTTGAAAAATACACAAAATATAACAGACAATGTATAAAATCTTGAATATTGTATTTGTTTACTATTCGACTATAATTGTAAAATGTAATTTGCAGTGAGTTAGAAATCTTTGAAATGGTGTCTGAATAATAAATTTTCTCCATTATTAAAACTTAAATTTTAAAGAAAATTTTTATAATATTCTTGATATTCATTCTAAGTATAGTTTTCCTATGTCTTTACTGCACTCATGGCCATCAATTAAGGATAATTTAAATTCAGGAAAAGAGTCAGAATCAAAACAATTGCGACTTATTTGTAAAGCCTATTTATTAAACAAAAGGTAAGGAGATAAAAAAAAGACGCTATGTTTGATGTCATTATTAAAAATTGCTAGTTTTTACTCAATGGATCAAAATTAAACAAACCTATTGACTAATATTACGTGGTTGGCATGAAAGTCAATACATAGACGATGCAAGACAGTCCAAAAGCCTTGATATGATGTGTATCAAATTATCGATCTGATCTTGGGGAATATTACACCACTCACCAAGTAATGCTCTATTGTTACAGTGGAAATGTAGGGGATTGGCCGGGTGCAACTCCCCTACATCAGTGCCAAACATAATTCTCTCTACATTAATGCCAAACATATTTCATACTTGTTCTACTGGATTTTGGACAGTTCAGAATGCTGGTTAGTCCATACGGGTGATATCCTCGGATCGAAGGTTTTCGCTTACGACATTTGCACGATGAAAGTGGCCATTTTCATCCATGAATACGAATTCTACGCCCATTGACCTAAAAATCTAATTTAGATTTCATATTCATATTGCGTTTGAGACGTCATTCTGTATGTGTTGCAGAATGACCTCGTGGTAGATTTGGAATGTCGTTGTTTCGATTTATGCATGCAAGTCAGTTCTGATACCCAAAATAATTCCTCCTCAAACGAGCAATTCTGTATCACCGTAACGGTGTTAATCAGTGATGATTTAGTGGTAGTAACGGGTACCTGGAGATGTCCATATGAAAACCCTCCCAGAATCAAACTGCAAGATAAACCTGGAGTCATCGAAAAACATCAGAGGCTCACTGTTGAGGTGTTCACAATGCATGCTCTCTACTCCAGTGTAACCACAGGTGATGGCAGTTTCAGCAAGTGGACCACATTTGAGGGACCTGGGAGCATATAGACCAATCGTAACTAAGTATCTATACATGGTCTGCCTAGAAACTGTCTAACGAGTGGTTGAAGAGCGCTGTCGAAACAAATGTGATGCTGTACTCAGTCTGTTTGTTTTGGCAGTAATTGCCTAATACCAATCCTTATTTGGCGTTGTAACTCGAGGATACCTTTACTGTAACGTCTGCTCACATTCGCATTATTTTGGAACCTTTGCCAAAGCCTAGAGATTACACTTGATTCGATTCCAAGTTCTTTGGATACCCTCATCTGGATATGCTTACATTCCATATGACCGATATTTCTACCACATAGCAAATCATCCAAATGTGTGCTTAGTTTTTGAATTATTCTTTATTTTTATTCTTACAATTTTATTCCTTTGTCTGTGTTCCTTCTGCATCACTCGTTTACACTCGCGTCATTGTGACGAGATGTCATTGGTGTTATCTGGTGGTTCCCTGAATTTGCATGCGATTTCTGAAGAATTGTACTCCTTTTACAGGTGATATATTCATCTTGCATTTCAATTTTCCTTAATTTATGGACATGAGAATACTTTGTACCGATTATACACTTTTGTACCGAAGAATTAAAGTACAAAATGCTTTGATGATTTAACATTGGAAATACCGATATTAAGTATTCCTATTTGTGCCAAAACCCTGAAATTTCATGTTTTCGGTTATCAAACTCTCATTTCAATTTTTGGCTTTAAGTAATAAAATATAATTTAACAATTTAATGATTCATTGATTATTAACCAATTTATTTAATGGTTCATTGATTATTAATAAGACCCCATGAAAAAGATTTGTATTTGCATTTATATCCAGTTAAAACATTTAAATCTAAATTAAATTATAATTGGAGAAAAATAGAGCCCATTATAACGGCTGCTAGACAGTTTGGGTCAATCAAATAACATTTAAAATGAAAAATGCTATTCAAAATTTTCCAGGGAATGTCTGAAAGCGAAGTAAAAATATTCGTAAATGCGTATTAATCTCCATTCAATAGAAAGATCTCTGCAATATTATAAATTTTGAAATTGCTAAATGCATATATGAATTTTAAGTATAATTAAGTAATTTTAAGTATAATAAAAAAATCCATCAAAATAAGTCTTCAGAATTGTTAATATTTTGAAACATTTTACTTTTTCAGAAACTTTCTTTTGGTAAAGCAATTAACTTTGAAATGTTTTCCTCTAAGAACAGGGAATTCCAAGTCATACATAAAGTAATCGGAGTGAGATGGATGGAAAGATTTGTCTCCGTACGTGATTTTTCCGACATGTCTCCATGTTAAATTATACATTTGTATATAAAAAATTCTTCACTTTTTTTACATTGCCTTTAACTGAGAACTAAGTTTAAGGATTTTTTAAAATGTCCTATTAAGTTACTGAATCAAGCAATAAAACCTTGAATGATTTCATCTTACTGAGGAAACATTTACCGACAAACCCTTTTTGCTGACTCTTAATGTTTAGTTTACAAGTTTTATTCAACGCTTATGTTTTCAATTTGTTAAGTATTCTTAGTCGTCGAATTAATTGGTTCGTAAAGGCCATTCCAAAGAGAAAATATATCATGTCATTCTCTGCCTCATTCCTTAAACAAGAATAGTGATTCATTTCTGAATCTTTTATTTTTTAATTTTATCTTTAGGACTACTTTCCAAAGTTTCATTAAAAGTTTAAACATTAAAACCAGCATTCTAGAATTTCACGTTCGCTTTATCCCATTCACGCCGTTTCTGTACTTGTCTGATTAGCAGTTGAAGAGCTAAGAAATATTGAACTTTTAATTAATATTTATTTGAAAATGTTATAAATCCATGAAAAACAAAAAGAGAAGTGGGTTGCGATTTCGAGGTTTCTAGAAACATGGAATATTTTTAAAGGGTTGAAATTAAGATTCATAGTTCATATGCCCCAGTTTATGGTGTACTTTATTCGTCTGTGTTAACAATTCATTAGTTTCATAGAATTTACTACCAAATATTTATTTCATCATATAAGCTAAATTGAAACGAATTTTTCTCTTTAACAGAAAAATAATTATTTGAATGCAGAGATACTAGATTTGCACGGATGAAATAAGGGAAAGCATATAATACGGTAAGAGTTTCCTTGTATTTCTGATTTTCTTTTCTTTAAAATAATGTAATTATGCATGCAGTATGCCATTAAATTGCACCCGCATTACCATCCCCACACATAGCAACAACCTGTTGCAGCACCATATTTACTTCAAAGAAGAGTTGCAAATTTGAGGTTAATACTGCCTTTTTTAAATACATCAGAAAAAAGTATAAATATTTGAACAGTTATATTAGCATGGCAGTTAGTATTATTCATTACGATTGCATGCTTAAGATTCTCCTATAAATATGTACTTTTAAACAATTCTTTGTGACGAAATTTGTGTAATCTTGTTTTTCGTTTCAATGAAACGCTTCTGCTTTTGTGGTTTCTGTCTTTTAGGAGCAGTTAAATTTCGAATGATCTTAGTTAGTGCTGAATTGTGACGCTTCTGATTTTGTTTAGTGATAAGTTTATTTTGTTTGGCAGCATGAAATTTTTTTGAGATTAAATTCAATATAAACTTCTTTTATGAGGATAAAAAAGTTGAAGCCCATTTTAATACATTTAACCTATTCAGACTCGTATAAAATTATCGAATTAATAATAGTTCTTAATTAACACCAAACATTGCCATTTAGCACGATTGCCAATCTTTACTTTGTAAAAATTGTCCTTTTTTGTTGGATTTTTTTAGTAAAATCTCCCGAGAAAGCATCTATTGCATGCTAATGTTTGACATTATTAACGTTTTTCCAAATATGCCACATTCTGATTTGTTTTTAATATCAAGTGAAACTAACTCGAAAATATTTCGTAATGTGAAAGTAAAAATTGAAGCAAAATCACCCAAAACGTTTGTGCCTTTAAAATATCAAATTTCCTAATCATATCATTATATGTACTATATGTTTAATAAAATATAGATATCATTGAAATAATTCAACTCGACATTTTGACAATACGTTAAAATCTCTCCAACACCAAAAATCATTTTTGAAAGATATGTCAACGAAAATGATTCTTCAAATACTTTGAGCTAAAATGAGAACTTGTTGTATGGTACTTAACCCATATTTGTGTTTGACTTCGCTCAAAATTGGAAACAGTTAATAAATCCCCCCCTCCCGAGAAATCTGCCAAAGTTACAGCAGGTACTATTGTTTTAGTCGAACAGCAGGTACTATTGTTTTAGTCGAACAGCAGGTACTATTTTTTTAGTCGAACACCCATGATCGGAAATTTGAAAACCGAGTTTTTATGAAATTTTATATTCTTTGTTTCGTAATTATAGTGTTCATTTCAACTTTGAACACTTAAACAAACTTTCTCTGAACAGATTTCTCTCAAAATGGGATGAGTTTACAAATTTGGCCTGAAGCCTTATATCAAGTTTCATTCTCACAGTCCAAAGCTTTTGATTCATCATATTCAGTCGTCTGCCAACAGACATTATTTTTTAAAAATTCGGAATTGGAGAAGCCTAAAATTTGGTAAATTTTCAATCGGATGTTCAAATTTTTCTTTAATACTTTTTTTATACTACTAATACGAAAAAGTAAATTCAGAAAATTTTAAATGCAATACGAAAAAGAAAATTACAGTATGATGACTTTGCAAATTTTCAAGTTAGTAATTAAAAAGAATTTGGAATACTGTAATTAGAAGATATTCTTAATTTCTTCAGTTTCTAGACCTGGCATAAAATAGATATGAAATTGTTATGATCATATTATAATACTTATTGGGAATTAAAATTTTTACAAGATAAATTTCATGTGAATTTTTGAAATAATAAATAAGTATAAAAACTGACAAACTAAATTGAACTAGTTTAAATTATACTTAATCTAACATGGTGAGAAATGAAATGTCCTTACAAAATCATAAAACAAATGAATTAGATGCTAAATAGTTCAGACATTAGTTTGTGATTAAGACGTTTGCATGTCAAAGAAAATGATTTTCATAAAAGGTAACCAAAACGAAAGATAATTATTTTGATAATTGAATATTTTTCACTGTTAGTAAAAATGTTTGCTTAAAATCAAATTTTGAATTGTTTCCCATCCATATCTATTTAATGAATGATTATTACTTCATCCCAATATTTTCAAACTGTCCATTGGTGTATTATTTAAGAAATCAATAACTCGATATTTCGATTTTTCAGCTCAAATGCAAATGAACCAGTGCAGAATGAATCATGCATATTCATCAGCCTTTAAAGAAACCCTTGTAGTACCTGCTCAAAATACTGCAAACAATTAAAAGAAAGAGCACCATTTGCAATATTTATATAAGGAGGTAATTAAATTCTTGCATGTAAAAAAAACCTTTTTGCGCTGAAGAAATATAGCAATTCAATGAATTGTAGCAGAATTTACAATGAGACCCAATTGTATCTGCTTTTCAGAAGAGATTCCGTTATGTGAAGCGATTTTGATAAAAAGGAAGCATTTTATATGTATTTTTAGGAGAATTTGTACTATATTTTATGAACATGATTGAATATCGATTAAGTAATGAGTGTTTAATAATCAATGATTTCAGTCCAAGATCTCAGGATTATATATTTGTGAGCAAGAATCAAACATGGCTGCTTTTTAAATTAATAAGGTGTCAATGACAACTTCTCGAGTGGATTATTTCTCGTTATTTAATATTTCAGATGCATGAATTCCATTCTAAAATAGTTCAGTTGCATTAGGACAAGGCGAAATTGTTCCGTTACTGTGTAGTGCTTGGCCACATGACCATAATATTGCTTCATGTGAAATGAATGCAGAAAAACGATTCCCTTTGTTTTTATCTATTAATCCCTTATCAGAAATTAGAATATCACATTTTCGTTTAGACTGTCTTTTGTGTTCATTAACATCAAGAATGTAGGGGAACAGACGAGTTTGACAATATCAATTCGAAGCTGGCTATAAATTTGGCTTTATTTTGAGGTAGAATCAATAAATTTTAATATCCGATAGATGTCATAAGTATAGTAATAGATTCCTAGAGGAGAAACGATTTTTTTCATTTCTTTTTGTCATTTATATGGTTGTTTGCGATATAATGAAACAGCAATTCTATTCGTGCAAAACGAAAGGAATCTGTAAAAAAGTCCTATTTTTTCTTCAACAAGGAAATACGAAATCCAGTTAATGCTACGAAAATTTACAGTCACATTTACTGTTTTTTACGGTAGCAGTTCTATTCGATAAGGTGAAAACTTCCAAAACTTTTGCTTTTCTTGGGAAGCAGATTTCATTTGAAGGAAGTAATTAGCAAAGAATCAGCAATTTGATTACATTCGAAGACAAAAAAATTTAAAAAAAAATTGTATTTCTTCCTTTACATGAAAAAGATGTCAGCAGACTGATTCGGTAAGGAGAAAAAAAAATACTTCGTACAAAGAAATACTTCGCTGAATTAGGGTTTTACAATTTTTAGCAGTTATGGTTTTGATGCGTAAAATTCCGTTGCGTAAAATATTTTTGTTTGAAATGACATTTAAAAAATGACGAATTTGCAAAACAGATGCATTTTCAAAACTTTCAAACAATAGATCCAACATCGCGATTATTTAAAAAGAAAATTTGTTGCATTTAGAAAGCAGTTTTATAAAGAATGAAAAGCTTTTGAAATGAATAGAATATGAAGTAGAAAAAAAAAAGCTAAGTTTTCATGATTTCGATTTCTTTTTTTTAAAGTTGCACCACTTTTGCCGGAGCTCTTAACTCTGCTTGTTTGAGCTTCATAATGCATTTGATGTTCTGATGATATTTTCTATAAAAAGATAAAATGTTATTGATTGTATTGCATGTAAATATTAGTTCCACCACAGTCATTTGTTTATAATAACAAATTTTTGTATACCAGACATTATTTTATCGAAGGCAGCATCAGCTTTTTGACAGTATTGAATTGCTAATTTACGAATTTTTGTACCATAAATTTAATATCTTTGTCCATAACAGTTTGTCTACTTTTGAATGCCACCAGTCTTTGTGCGTGATTTAAAATTGGTTTTCATTAACTCAAAATTCTAGTTCCTGAGCTCCAGCCAATCGAAAATGTCAAGCCATCTTTGGATTAAAAAGACTGGATATATTTTCTCGCCTAAGAATTGAGCCACCACCCGCTTGAATAATGCCACATATATTTTCGGTGCTGCCTGGTTCCTCGTCACTTCATTCCAGAGAGTGTTCAGGTCACTTATTATGGCGTTTATTATGTTTAAATCCTCATCTTCGAGTATCAGTGGGGAACTTGGCCTCTTTTTGTTTTTGAAATGCCTGATTGTTCCCGGAATCTGTGGTCTCGTTACTAATGGATTTACGAATGGTGATGGCGGCATCGGTGGTACTTGGACCTGCTGTGGGGCTTGGACAGGTGGTGCTGGCTGATCCTGTGGTGCATTAGCAATGTTATCGATTTCCGCTGCCTCTGGGGCGGGTTCGTCCTGTTGCAAATCAACTGGGTCATCTATTTCTTCTGTATCTAGGTAGGTTTACGCTTCGACTTCTTTCATTTCAGTTATGTCTGTTTGGGTCCATTCCTCCTTTTGCAAATGGCATTAAAGTTTAGCATTTCAATAATATGTATTTAAATATATATAGAAGAAATTGCAAAAAATTCTAATTAAAAAAGGAAGAAATTTTTAAATAGATTAATTGCCAAATTTTCTTTAACTCACGCATTCTGCTTAAAAGTTTCTATAAAAATATTCTGAAAATTGATACCATCACTTCTGATGAAGGAACCAAACTTTATTTTTATTAATGCTGCTACAAATTTTCTCACAAGCCCTCTTTTGATTTTCTCTAAGGTATATGTTAGGAATCACTTTCCGTTAAATGTTTCCCATGCTGGTTGATGTGGTGCGACTTCATGTGTTCCGCTTTATCTATTCCAGCGGGCAAATTGGTCTGCTTTTAGGCTTTTAGATATCACAGAAGCAGTACAAAAAGTTACTGATTGTATTATAGATACCGCGGACATCATTCCATAAAGTTCCCCTTGCCTGAAAAAATTTTGTTCATTTTAATCTCAATTCTCAATATTTTACCTGCATATGTAGAAATTACCTTGTATGTGGGTGATCTGCAGTTCTCTTGCCAAAGGAGCAATATGCGCTTAAACTTATTGATTGGTGTGATGATAATGGGTACACGATTTCTCCAGAAAAAATTAGTTGCATTCACTTTTGCAGAAAATGAGGTATTCATTTGGATCCTGGAATTTTTATTCGGAATGTATAAATTCTGTTGTAAACAAATTAATTTTTTGGATTAATATTTGACCGTAAGCTCACTTTCCTTCCACATTTCTTGCATCTGCGGAAAAAGTGTGACAGGTCATTGAACATTCTCAAAGTATTATCAAGGACTACTTGGGAAGCAGATCGTACAAACTTGCTTTGAATTTACGATTGACCTTGATTCACACCTTGATTACGGGTGTATGGGTCTGCAAGGCTTTCCGTTTTACGTAGACTAGATACCATACACCACTCTGTTTTAAGAATTTTTTCCGGTTCTTTTCGGACCTTGCCAATAGTCTTCATATTGTGTCATCAGATGCCATTACATTTACGCCGCCAAAAAATATCTATATAGTTCTACCTTCGAGCTTTGTCAGTACCACAACATCATCTGCACTCCTTGATGCTTCTTGTTCGTCTTCGGCGGTTATATACTGCTCGATGAAATTGCTACAGTTGATAACCTAAAGTCGAAACCAAAACGGACATCTCAAAATTCACTAAAACTGCAGCTTGCAAAACGCGGTCTGTCGCATAAGGAACTAAGTATAAAATTTAAAAAATCCACTCGCTTTAGGATTAGCGACGCAGGGTCTTGTCAATAAGGACTTGACATCTTTGGTGATGCATCCAATAATAACTGACATAAAAGTGCATCCTTCTGATGAGGATGATGACTTGGAGATGAGTTGTGAAGTCCAGGCAACTCCAAATGTATCCTCTCTTCCCTCTTCCAAAAGACTCTTAATGGGTACCCTCCTTTCTTGGAATTTTCGCGGCCTTCGTTCTAAACTTCGTACCATTAAGACCCTTTTTAGCACTTCATCCTGTTCGTTTTGGTCTTCAGGAAGCTTTTCGGACGGCTAATATACCATTAAAATTGCGAGGCTACAATTTTGTTCGGAAAGATGCAGGCACTGGAGTGCATAGTTCTGGTGGTGTCTGTATATTCACATCCACTTGTATCCTAATATACCTCTTATTTTACATACTTCTTTGCAGGCTGTGGCTGTACAGTTGCACATCCAAAAACTGGTTAGTCTGCTGTATCTATTTGCCACCTCATGAAGTCATCAGCCAGCAGGCAATTAACAGTTTGATGGATCAGATTCCATGACCTTTACTGATAATAGGAGACTTCAATGCTCATAGCTGTATGTGGGGTTCAAATAATACAAATTCTCTTGGGCGGCAGATCGAACAGTTTATAAATAACTGACTGTCTACTTAATTATGAATAAAAACGATACTTTCACGAACCACACGTTCCTTCCACAATTTTGACTTGGCCGTATGTTCTCCCTAACTGCTGTCACCGTTAAACTTTATCTTCGGTCATTATCCCTTAATACTTCCCAAGCTGACAGAAGTAATGTGGCTTCTCTTATTCAACGTTTCCTATTCCAGCGGGGTAGAGTGGAATGTTTTCACGTGACTAGCAGAAATTACTGAGAGTGGTTATTACTGACGCTATTACTGAGGCATTGCAAAACGTGATTGCCTTATATATGCTGCTAATAACACCATCCCAAAATATTCCCCACGTTTACGAAAATTTCGTAGGCAGTGGAGGAATCAGGCATGTCGTGACAGTTACAAAGAACAAAAGAAGATGGAGCATTTTTTCGAAGGTATCCTTCAACAGAGAATCTCATTGCGTTTAAATTATCCAAAGCTAATGCTCCGAGGATTCACCGACAAAGTCAGAGAATCATGGATTCAATTCACCTCATCAGCTACATCTTCTATTTCTAGCAAGTTGCTTTGGAAGAAGGTGAAAGCTGCGAATGGAATCTATAGAGATTCTTCTCTTTCTGTATTAAAGGTAGGAAATGTAATGGTTTCCTCTCCCTTGGATGTTTCTAAAACTTTTGGGGAGCTATTCTCACAAGTTTCCGCTGTTGAGTCATACGAGCCTGCATTCGTGGCGAGTAAGAGTCGTGCGGAACGGATGAATTTACATTTTTCACCCGAAGATCTCTTTCCTAAAATTTCAAATTCAGCATGCATGAACTGCTATTGGCCTTATCTAAAGTTCACGATACCATTCCCGGACCTGATGAAATCACGTATTTGATATTATCCCATTTATCTGCGTCATCTCTCTCTAATATGTCAGATTTATTCAACCGTATATGGATCGAACAGCAATTCCCTTCGCAGTAGCATGAGGCTATGGTGATACCAATACTCAAACCCAGGAAAGATTCGTTTAACCCTCGGCATTATAGACCTATTGCGCTGACAAATTGTCTATGCAAGACGCTTGAGCGCATGGTTAATGCTTGTCTCATATTTCAGCTAGAGAGAAAAGACTTAAAGTGGATTTCGAAAAAGACGTTCAACATATGGTAACATTGTCCTACTCGAGACTCAAATACGCAACGCATTTGTTCGTCAGAATCATTCTGTCTTCATTTTCTTTGACGTTGAAAAAGCCTACGACCGCAACTGGCGCTTTGGAATTATTAAAACCCTTTTACACTTTAATTTTGAAGGAAATCTACCTCTTTTCTTTAAAAAAACTTTTTATCTTTACGAAAATTTCATGTTTGAATTGGCAATTCTTGTTCAGATCCTTTTATTCAAGCTGAGGCGGTACCACAAGGGAGCATCCTTAGTGTAACGCTGTTTATTATTAATTTTAGCGAAATTCTTAAGATTTTACCACCCTTAGTTGAGAGCACCATTTATGTGGATGATCTTCAGATCTCCTGATAAGGGTGCAATACTCATCTTTTCAAACACAAACTGCAAATGGCAGGTAATAAAATTGATTGGTGTGAGAAAAACGGGCTTACGATTTCCCCCGAAAAAGTCGATGCGTTCACTTTTTTCGGAAGCGGGGAATTCATTTAGGCCCTTTAATTCATATCAGCAATTCCTCAATTCCTGTGGTTGATGAAATAATGTTTTTAGGAATAATATTTGACCGTAAGCTCACTTTTCTTCCGCATGTCCTACATTTGCGGAGAAAGTGGGACGGGTTATGTAACATTCTTAAGGTATTGTCAAGAACCACTTGGGGATGAGATCGTACATCTTTGCTACGACGAATATATGAAGCGAATATTCTATCCCTTATTGATAATGGATGTATGGCGTATAGTTCTGCACGGTACTCTGCTTTGTGTTAACTAGATACTATACACCATGCCACCTTGAGGATTTGCTCGGGAGCGTCCCAAACATCACCATTTGAGAGTTATTACAATGTATGTCCCCAACTACCATTACATTTAAGGCGCCAAAAATGTGTCCAATATTATCTCCAATCCTTTTCTGTTCTAAAACTTGCTCTAGTTTCTATAATACTTCCCGCTCGTCTTCAGAGATTTCACGCAGCTCGGGCATCTCACATTCTTCCTTTTTGTGAAAGAGTGAAATTGCTCATCAATGATTCTGATTTTAATGATGTGGGTTTTCAGTCATTTAATTTATTTCCATTTCCACCATGGGCTATTCCTCAATTTATCTTTTTAAACTCTTTATGTGCCTTCGAAAAGTCTACAACGGCCCCTGTGGTTTTTAAAATACTCTTAAATTCTCATCGGTGTCGGTTTTCATCATATATTGATATTTATACTGATGGTTCTAGTTCAGATAACCATGTTGGATGTGGTATTGTTTTTGGAACACAAATATTCGATAACAGTCTGCATACATGCTTCTCCGTTTTGTCTATCGAATTATTGACGCTTCTTCATACCTTGCAGAAAATTCCTCAAAGCTCTAAAAGCAGATTTTGTGTTTACACGGACAGCATGAGTTCCTTAGAAACTCTTTCCCATGTTCATAATCAGATTAGTCTTATTGCCTTCTAAATATTAGGTCTTTAAAGAACTCTAAGAAATAGAGAATACCAATCATTATTTTGTTGGGTCCCAAGTCTTGTCAGAATAATTAGAAATGAGCTGGCGGATAACACTGCTAAAACATCAACTTTATTTATGCAGCATGAAATACCCTTTTTTGACGCAAAGAACATTTATTCCAAACTTATTAATTGATTATAGCAACAATCATGGAATCTGCAGATAAATAATAAACTACATAGTATTAAACCCACAATCACATTTTGGCCTTCTCAATAAATGCGTGAGTTCCATGTCAAATTGACTCGACTCCGCATTGTACATACTCGGATGACTCATAAATATCTTCTATTTGGTGATCGAGCTCCTGTCTGTTCGAGATCCCAAGTTATTTTATCGATTCATCATATTTTAATTTAATGTCCAGGTTTTAATTTTCATCGTTTACATTTTTAACTCCTCGCCACTGAACTTCCAAACGCTGTTGGGGGAAAAAACCAAACAAAAATATTTTTTATTTTATAAAAACAATTGGTTTTTATAATTCCATTTAAACTCCATAGTTTTGAATTTGTTGAATATTGCAACGTTTTATTTTACAGTTTTGGCATTGACTTCGATGACATCTTTTCTTCTTACTGAAGGTTTTTAAGACTCTAATGGGAAAACTCTTTAATTATCGTAAGTCTAGTTCAGTATGGCCAATTTTAGCTCTCGTACCCTTAACAGACAACCAGCCAATCCATCACATTGGAAATCCTGGTCCTCTTTAAAATTTTGAAAAATAGACTATGAAATTTTATTCTCCTAGGTTCCGAGTCATATTGGGATACAGGAGATGTTCAGGTGGAAAACGCTGAAAACAACGCCTTTGATTATGCAGCGTGAGGTACCATTCTACAATGCTAAGAACTCTTTTACACGTCATTTTCATGCTATATGGAAGGAATCATGGGGTATCCAAAATAACGAATTGCATTTTATCAGATTATCAGACCCCCAATTTTATTATGGACTGCTTCTCCAGTGTGAGAGCTTGAAGTCACATTGACTTGACTCCTTGATCACACTCGTTTAATACATAAACATCTTTTACTAGGCGTTCGAGCTCCTTTCTGCACTAAATGCCAGTCTTTCTAACTGTTGAACTTTTAACTGAGCGTTCGAGCTTTGATAATTATCGTTTGCAATTTTTAAGAACTTCTACAGTGGACCTGCAAATGTTCATAGGGAAACGTCCATGGCAACAAATTGGTCATGCAACGGCTATCTAAATTATTTTCAAAACTTTCAGCTATTAAAAAAAGTATAAGTTTAAAATATATAAATAAGTTCATAATTATTTACAGCCTGTTCTATTTCTGCTTGGTTATTTTGCACAATTAGTACAATAATTAATAATGCTACTGTAAAATTGAATTTGAAGTGAATCATTAATATTATGGCTTAAATTTTTTGGGATAAAGTCTTTACAAATATATGGGCTGAAACATTTAAATTATAAATCCTCATTACAGTTAACTGTTCATATGAATTTGAACGTATAAAAATAGCTCAATGAAATGTTTTTTGGATTTATTCTAATATTTCTAACAGCGGCAGTATACAAATGCAATATACGAAATCTTGGAAAAAGAACAACATTCGCTCTTCTCCTTCGCCAAGCTATTCGAAATAAGTAGACATTGCCACAAAAAAATATTCAAAGTAGGTTGGAAAAAAATAAATTGCTACTAAATAGTCCTTTTTTTATACAAAAACATGCATTCTTTTATTTTAACCAAGCTGGACAAGTATTTTGCAGAAGCTTGATATAATGCACCACTCTGAATTGAGCATTTAGGACTTCTGTGCAAAATATGTATGTCGTATGTCATCGATTACCTCTGCACTTACAGCGGAGAAAGTTGTCTGTTCGATTCTTCTTCCTAATTGCTTCTATTTCTAATCGCCCTGTTCGAAATATTGTACCTATCAGTCTTACCACTACTATGTAGTGCTTGTCCGCTTGAACATAATATTGTTTAATATCAATTGAATATAGAAAAATGATTCACTTTATTTTTATCTATTAATCCTTTATTAGAAATTAGACTATCAGATTTTCATTTAGACAGTCTTTCGTGTTCATTAACATCAGGAATGTAGGGGAACAGAAGAATTCGACAATATGAGTTCGAAGCTGGCTATAAATGTGGTTTTATTTTGAGGTGGCATCAATAAATTTTAGAGTCGGGTAGATGGCAAAAGTAAAATAATAGATTCCCAGGTGATAAACGAAAAAAAAAATTTTTTTTTCATGTCATTGATGTGGTTCTCTACTCGTGTAAAATAAAAGGAATCTGTCCAAAAGTCCTATTTTTTCTTCAACAAGGAAATACTAAATCCAGTTAATGCTATGAAGATTTACCGTGCCATTTTTTTTACGGTAGCAACTCTATTCTATGAGGAGAAATCTTTTTAAACTTTTGTTTTTCTTAGGCAGCAGATTTCAATTTAAGGAAGCAATTAGCAAAGAGTCGAAAATTTGTGTACATTAAAAGACGAAATTTTTTTAAAAATTGACTTTTTACTTTTACAGGAAAAAGATGTCAGCAGACCCATTAGATAAAGAGAAAAAAAATACATTATACATAGAAATACTTCGTTGAATTAGTGTTTTACAGTTATTAGTAGTTATAGTTTTGATGCGTAGAATTCCGACACAAAATATTTTCTTTTGAAATGACTGGGAAAAAATGACGAATTTGCAAAACAGATGCATTTTTAAAATTTTCAAACAATAGATTCAACATCGCAATTATTTAAAAAAGAGCATTTGTTGCATTTAGAAAGCAGATTTATAAAGAAAAAAAAGCTTTTGAAATGAACAGTATATGAAGTAGAAAAAAAAGACTAAAAGTTTTAATAATGTTTCTTTTTGATTTCTTATTTTTAAAGTTGCACCACTTTCGCCGGAACTCTTAACGCTGCTTATTTGTGCTTCATAATGCATTCGGTGTTCTAACGATATTTTTTAAAAAGGATAAAAAAAATTGGATTGTAATGCAGGAAATATTTATTAGTTCCACCAAAGTCATTTGTTTATAATACTGAATTTTTGTATACCAGACATTATTTTATCGAAGGCAGCATCAGCTTTTTGACAGTAATGAATTGCTAATTTACGAATTTTTGTACCATAAATTTAATATCTTTGTCCATAACAGTTTTTTTTTACTTTCGAATGCCACCAGTCTTTATGCGTGATTAAAAATGGTTTTCATTAATTCAAAATTCTCGTTGCTGAGCTCCGGCCAATCGTAAATGTCAAGCCCTCTTTGGATTAAAAAGTCTGTATATTTTTTCTCGCCTAGAAATTGCTCTACAACCCGCTTGAATAATGCCACATATATTTTCGGTGCTGCCTGGTTCCTCGTCACTTCATTCCAGAGAGTGTTCAGGTAATTTATTATGGCGTTGATTATGTTCAAATCTTCATCGTCCAATATCAGTGGGGAACTTGGCCTCTTTTTGTTTTTGAAATGCCTGATCGGTCCCGGAAACTCTGGTCTCGCTACTAATGGTGCTGGCGGCATTGGCGGGGATTGGACCTGTTGTGGGGCTTGAACACGTGGTGCTGGCCGATCCTCTTGCGCATTAGTAATGTTATCGACTCCCACTGCGTCTGGGGTGGGTTCTTCCTGTTTCAAATCAACTGGGTCATCTATTTCTTCTACATCTAGGTTGGCTTGCGCTTCGCCTTCCTTTATTTCAGTTATGTCTGTTTGTGCCGATTCCTCTTTCTGCAAGAGGATATTAAATTATAGCATTTCAATAATATGTAATTCTACTGGTACAGATATATACATAAGAAATTGCGAAAAACTCTAAACAAAAAATTGGGAAAAAATATTCAAATAGATTAATTGCCAAATTTTCTTTAACTCGCGCATTCTGCTTAAAGGTTTCCATAAAAATATTCTGAAAATTGATACCATCACTTCTGATGAAGGAACCAAACTTTATTTTTATTAATGCTGCTACAAATTTTCTCACAAGTCCTCTTTTGCTTTTCTCTAAGGTGTATGTTAGTGATCACTTTCCGTTAATTGTTTCCCATGCTGGTTGATGTGGTGCAATTTCATGTACTCCGCGTTATCTATTCCAGCGGGCAAATTGGTCTCCTTTTACGCAGCTTGCAGAGATCACTGAGACAATGGTTAAACTTTCAGATATCACAGAAGCAGTACAAAAAGTTACTGATTGCATTATTGATATCGCGAACAGCACCATCCCACAAAGTCCCCCTTGCCTGAAAAAATTTAGCTCAATGAAATGCTTTTCGGATTTATTCTGATATTTCTAACTTTTTAATCAGAATAAATGTAATATACGAAATCTTGTAAAAAGAGCAACATTCTCTTTTTTTTCGCCAAGCTATTCCAAATAAGTAGGCATTCCTACAACAAAAATATTCAAACTAGGATGAGAAAAATAGCTTGCTACTAAATAGTCCTTGTTATATACAAAAACAAGCATACTTTTATTTTAACCAAGCTTGGACAAGTATTTTGCGGAAACTTGATACTACACACCACTCTGAATTGAGAATTTGCTCACTAGCATTTAGGACCTCCTGCCCAAAGTTTATATGTCGTATGTCATCAATCACCTCTGCACTGACGGCGGAGAAAGTTGTCTGTTCGAATCTTCTTCCTTATTGCCTCTATTCCTAATCACCCTGTTAGAAATATCCCTGTACCTATCAGTCTTCATAGATTTTATAATTCCCGTCCACATAATCGTAAGAGGATTTCAACTTTCATTCAAGCTTTGAACCTGGAGACATTTGAAGTGTATCCAGGTAATCTTTTATTTTTCCCACATTGTGGTTACTCTGACTTTTCCTTTTTTAATCCGTTTTTTTTTTTCATATTTATTGCTACTGCTGCTTCAGTTGTTTTCCAAAAGTTATTAACTATCATCAGCATCGATTTCCGACTTATACTCGGATCTACATTAATGGATAAAAATCGACAAACTGTTGGATGTGGTTTTGTTTTTCCAACAGTAACATAGTTACCGCCAGCACAATTCTTGTTCACTTTTAACTTTTTCAATTTTGTTGACTCTTGAAAAAAAATGTTCTTATTTTTCTTCGGATTGAAATGATTAAATTTAAATCAAGATTGCCAGTTTCTTTTTAGAATGGTTTTAACAGTTCTTTTTTTATTCAGCTGCAAGACTTTTGGTTTTTCCCCTCTGCTATAAAAGACTTGAAACAATTTTTTGCCCATCTTTCTTGCATCGGAACGAAACAGCAAACATTGTGGTTCAGATTTGGAAATGGTTTTTCCAATCTACAGATATTTAAGAAAAATCTGAATTTAAGAATATTTTTATAAATTGTCTCGCTCTTTATAATACAGCATCAAAATTAGTTGAAAGAAAATTATCGTAAATGAAATGCAAGAAGGTTTTCTTTCTTCACATATTTTCGAAATTATTAGAGAACGTTAAAGAATACAATTATGATATGTGTATCAACTTATGTACTTTTACCAGAAACCTCGTTAAGAATTCAGATTACCGGTTTATTATTCAAGAAATTGAATTTATTAGACTGACCTACTTTTTCAGACATTCATGGGATAAGTGATATTGTTTCGTTATCACTGATGAATTCATAAATGGATTTTTTACTGCCGACTCCATC
This sequence comes from Argiope argentata, assembly GCA_026289955.1. NCBI lineage: Eukaryota > Metazoa > Arthropoda > Arachnida > Araneae > Araneidae > Argiope > Argiope argentata. Next base: position 18,421 of record JAOUZG010002383.1, on the reverse strand, counting down.
AAATAGTTGTTTACTTGTTGATGTAAAAAAATATTTTAAATTATAATTACTTCACATAGAACAAGAGTGCGTGAACAAAAATATATCTTAGTGTTCTAGAACTCGTATAGTTTCTACCTGGTTCATCCCTCGCACTTGAAGTCCCATGCGTGAGGCGACCACTAATGGGCACATTCTGATAGTAATAGAAATTCCCTGTGGTAACAAGAAAGAATAGTTTTACCCGAACAAGTCTTTCTTGTTGTATCTACTATCCGAAACGGATAAACTTTGTCACATAAATATTATTTCTTCTTTCATCTTTTTTTTCTCCTTGGAAATGGAAAATTCAAGTCGAAAATTTCTTAAGAATAAATTCATGATTTTGTAAATCCGATGGAAATTGTTCAGCTGTAACAAGTATTTTTGGAGATATTTTGCATGTAAATCAATCGTATAATATCTTACAATTTTTTTCTTTTATTCTGTGTTTGAAGATTATTCTGCCAGCAAATATTCTTCTTTCTCATCTGCAAAGGAATAAGTTGTCAAAACACATCAGTTTGTTTTCTCCACTCATGGAAATGCTGCTGAATTAGTAATTAGTAGTAGTAGTAGTGGTAATTACTTTAAAATATTTGTCTTCAGGGCTTTTGACGAATTATTAGTGATAAAACGGATCAATGCAAATATATCTTGCACATAACAAAGAACTTAAACCATTTCTTTCAAATGTATTATAGTTATAAATGATTCAAATACTAGTATTCTTGGATTCCTCGACGACAGGCGAGTTTTAAAGGCTTGTACGGGGGAATTAGTTTTGTAAAAAGATTGGTTCTCAAAATAAATGTTCAACACAAAAATGTCCAAGTTATTGTGTGTTTAAAGAGAGAACCTTTGTATAAGGTTCTACCTTAAAACACAAAATACTTAACCATTTAGATCTTCTAACCTGAAGATCAAGCTTAATTACCTTGAAAAATTTCTTTTTTCATCAACCAAACATGCAAAACTCTTCCTAAATTCTTTACTAATAAATTTTTCTTTTGCACAAAACTTCAAGTAAAAACGCATTTTCTGACTATTGTGACAATTCATTTAACAAAATAAAAGAATCTTCCTGTGGCAATATTTTTGTCTTTTCACTACATGTCGTTGCAGATAAAATGTTTTTGTCTGAATATCTTGGAATTTTGGGCATTTATTCTGTCCTATGAATTTAACCCTTTCGCGACGGTTGCCGTATATATACGGCAGTCACTTGATGCATCACAGCGGCTGACGCCGTATATATACGGCAGCCACTTTTTCGTCCACAGCGGCTGACGCCGTATATATACGGCAGCCACTTTTTCGTCCACAGCGGCTGACGCCGTATATATACGGCAGCCACTTTTTGGTCCACAGAGGCTGACGCCGTATATATACGGCAGCCACTTTTTCGTCCACAGAGGCTGACGTCATCTAGATACGGCGGCGAAAACGTGGCAACGTCAGTCACTCAAATGTTGCAAATGTTGATCTGTATTCACTTTCGAAGAGCGTCAGTCACGTGGAAACGTCAGTCACTCTGTTGCGAAAAATAGCGAAGAGTGCCACAGGCGCGCCGTCGCGAAAGGGTTAATCTTTCTTCATTTCTTTTCTGAAATGTTTTGAATATTAATGTTCCGAATTTTAAACCAAAAGAAATATCTACACTCTACTACCAAATATCAGCCATGGAGTGTTTTCAATTTTTTTATATATATGCAGACTTTCCTTGCATTTCTTTTTTTTTTATTTCGATATGTCTTCAAATTGCAAATGATGATCTGCCTACACCTTTGAAGAGACGATAGCTATACAAGTTCGCATTACAATTTCGGCAATCGTGCATAGCACTGCAATGTGTATGCATTTAGATTCTACATTCTACTACCACACATCAGTCATGGAGTATTATCAATCTTTTTACGTGCAGATCTTCTTGCATTTTTTTTCATTTCTATTCGTCTTCAAATTGCAAATGTTGATCTGTATTCACTTTCGAAGAGCAGATAGTTATGCCCGCTCGCATTACAATTCCGGCAATAGTGTATAGTATTGCAATGTATATGCACTTACATTTGTCTTTACGATAAAGGGGGGGGTTAAACTTTACTTTCCCTCCTTAAGAGTAAATTAGCATTCTCGTTGCTTAATTTCCCCACACTTTTATACTTTTTATAAATTCATTTTAATATTGCCAAATGTGAAACCATGTGCTTTTTTCAGTAAGGGCGAAAACAACTCTTCCGCAAAATAGGGGGTGGGGACTAAGTAACTTTATAGATAGATTTTTAGAATCATATCGGCAAGCCAAGAACCACTGTGGTGTAACCGAATAAAAGTGGAAATTTTCACCTGTTATAAGCAAGAAAAGGAGCACTCGTGTAAACTTACTAACTAAAGACTGAAGAGACAAATGGAAAAAAAATAGTTGTTAGAGCCTAAAGTTGAAGGAAAAAAATCAGATAATTATACTGGCATATGCCTGAATGTACTGATTCCTAGTATGGCATGTACTGATTCCTAGTACAGCTTTACAAAAAAATTTCAAATGTTTTCAACCATGATTAAAACTAAAATTGTATGTTACAACATATATATTGTACAGATTTTTGTAATTAAATGTTTGAAGCTGTATACTTGACTGCAATGTACAATACTAGAATGAGAAATATTCCACAAAGTGAATTGTAAAATATATTTTAATGCAGAAAGTAATGAATATAGATAATGACTTTATATTAATAATCATTTTTCGTATATCAATGTATATTGTTATAAATATATCGGTGCTTAATTTCTCTGTATATATGTATATCTTGTTCAAAAACCATTTGAACATATTTTTGCTAAATAAATGCTTGTTTGTTATGGGGTTTTCTCTATATTTCAAGTTTTTTGTTTTATTATTTTAAGACTTAATAATAACTTTTCTGTGTTTTCAGACTTTTATTCATAGATAAATATAATAGTTATTGATTGGTTTACTTGAAATGGTAAAGTATAATTCCTATTCTAGATTAAAATAACAAATTTCTTCTACAAATAAGTTTTTTTATAGATTGAAATTTATGTAAAATGATTTTAAACCACTTTTACTTTATAACTGATTTAATTCGCGCTATTTATGGAATTTATACATCTTTAAAGAAAAGAATAGTCTGAAATTTACTCTTAAATTTATATTTAAATACATTGTTAAAATAAAGTTATAAAAATAAATATAAATAAATATAATATTACAATCAAATGTATATTTTAAAAAATAAAATTTTCTTGAGCTCCTTCCAAAAAAAGAATACGTGAGATGTCAAATTTGAAATTTCGATTGTTTTAATATAAATTTTTGTTAAAACTATTAATTAATAGTAATTCATTATAATGGTAATAATAATAGAAATAGTAAATTTAAATCTTTACAGAACAGATCAGTGAAACTTGATTTTCTGAATTTTGACCATTGACTATTTTAGTTTATTAAATGCTAGTTAATAGTTCACCAAATTTTAATTAGCATTGATAAGATTTTTTTATTCATTAATTTTCCTTCCGATGAATAATGTCGCAAAAAAAATGCGGCGAATATTATTGCAAAAAATACAATTTAGAATTTCGTGAATTGGGGAGAAATTAAATATTTTTTTCGTGAGTGTTATATTTACTGTATAATTGATAGGAAATATGAAAGCTAAAATGGATCATTAAAATTTTAGCATGTCACTCTTTTTCCAATTAAAGAAGCGAATTTTCAAATTGTATGTAGCAATTCGAAATTGAGTATTAAATTACTTTTATGACATTTTATGTTTGAATTTGTTTGATAGTAATTTAATTTGATACATTAATTTTGATATTCCTTATATATATGAGACTAATATATTTTAAAATCCTTTTGATATTTTTAGTAACCAGTATTCAGTATAAAATATCTTCCATATCCAAATTTTATTGCTTCAATATAAAACTAGGTTGAACACAGCAGTAAGCAATACTAAATTGTTCATTCATAATTGGTAACTGAATTTTTTTTTGAAAAATTAATCTACATTATTTTACCGATCTGTAAAAAATTTAAGCTATTCAAAATTTTAAAAATTAATAAAGCATCAAAAGGTTGCCCCGCCTTGAAAGAGAAACCGCTCTGGCGCAAACGGTTAAAGTAATTATCTAAATAAGACTACAAATGTCGCCACGAACGTAATATATATTTTCTGATCATTCATGTAATTATGCTTTCCGTCAGCCAAATAAAAGATGCAAAATCTGCTCTAATTCTTCTGGCGTGGTTCATGAATAGTTTTCTTTTGAAAAAATTTTCATTCATAGAATTAGATTGGAAGAATCCACGTTTTTAGAGGGCACAGTATTTTTGTATTAAAAAGGACCATTTCTCTTCGTGACTCTAGTGAAATGTATAATAGTTGTCAAAAAGCGATGGATGTGAATTGGACACAACTCAGTTTAGATGAGATCGAAAATCGTATAACAATGCTTCCCATTTCGTTTAAACATTCGACTGCAAATCATTGTTAGAATTGAAAATGATAATAAATTTATTTCTTTCCTGGGAAAACATAGATTTAGCTCAAAATTTAGATTCCAAGAAAGTGTGTTGTTAACAATGAATGGAAATCAATACAAATTCCTAAAATTCGAAATTTCCGATTCAAATACCATTCTTTAATTTAATGACATTAGAATATACTCGAATAATCTCAATTTCCATAAAACCCAAATTTACGAATAAATTGCTTTAATTAATAAGAATCAAATTCTTTTTCAAAAATTTTGTTAAATTTAATTTCTTAATAATTTAACAAAATTCAAAAATTTTGTTAAATTATTAAGAAATTAAATTTTTATTATTATATCCAAAAAATTTTAACTGTTTATCTGTCAAATTTTTAAACAAAAACTAATTTCAAATTTTTAAACTAGCCTTCGAAACTCGGGATAGTTAATCAAACTAAGCATTAGAAAATTCATTGCATTTATATTGTGTGCCCGTAAAGTATTTACTTATTTTAAGTTAAATAATTCTTCAAAAGGAATATAAAATGTAATAAACATGTTTCTTGAAATTATTCAATCTTAAATACAGAAGTTTCAGTGACAAATTCAAAATTTTAAACTATGCTTCAATTACTGCACATGAATTGTATCTTTTTTAAAAAATGTTACTACAACCAATATAAAACGTAGCTTTTTCGATGCACAATTTACATCAAATACAAAATAGGAAATTTTTAATTGCCTTTAGTGGCGTTGAGGGAAAATTGGGGAATTTATCTTCACAATTATCTTCTGTAAGTTACAAGTTTTCATTATACTCTCTTAAATCGATAGCAAGGATTAGCAAACAGAGGGTATTGAGGTCAATTAAAGCTTGCAACAGTAAATGTGTAAAAGTTCAATGTAAAATATCTTGAACCGAAGAATTCTTTAAGGAAATAAAACCTTGATAAACGATGTTAACCACTAAATTTGATAGTGCATAAATCGCAGTGTCTGGCCAATGGATGTAGATGGGCGATAAATGGTTTAAAATTCTCAATGTATCTTAAAGTTGTATCAATTTCTGGATACACGTTAGAATAATGTTACAAAAAAATTTCTTTTTTCATAACTGAAAAACACGCCCTTACAAGTTGTAGAATTCAGTGTAGAAATTTGACTTCAATAGGAAATATTTATATCTTTGAAAAAGAACATATTTTAAATTCAGTTTTTCTCTTAATCTTCATAGCAGAACTGAAAATGACAATGGTATTCGTAGGATTCACTTTAATTGCAAAAATGTTTGAAGAAGGAAGAATTTAAATGCTCCTATCAATTAGAATTAGAATTAGATTATCTATAAGTAAGGTACTCTTAAATAGTTTCGCGGATCAAGAAATACTGTAAAAATAAAATTTTTACATTTAAAATCTCTATCTGAAGTTATAGCCAATTACAAAGGGGAGGGGGGTATTTTTATGAACGATTCAGTTACTAATCCTTTTTGTATTATGTTACTCAGACTTTTATTCAATTACCAGTTATATGCCAGTTTTCTGACACAGAGGTAGCGCATCTTCCTCGCGTTCCGGGAGTCCCGGTTCGAGCATGGTTATTCTTTTGTGTGCTATCTGTGAGATGTGTAATTGTGCCCCCCCCGCTGTAATAAGGGGCTGTGAAAGAAAATGTGGGGACTTTGTAGCTAAGTCGTACTCTTGCCCCTAGTAATAGGGCTACTTCGAAAAATAAGAGACGCTCCTTTCGGCATAAATCTGCTACTGTGTCAGCGGGATGTTTGTCCATAGGCAAGAGCCATTAGTAGCAACAACACTAGTTATATGATTTTTTTCACTAGGATCGAGTGACAATTCTACACATCCCCCAATAAGAAGGGAGGATAAAAAATGTATGACTGCCGAAAGCCCCTGGTCTGGACAAATTTACTCCTATATTTTGTGTAATGGTTTGTGTTGCATGCGTAGCCATTTGATTTATTATTGTCTTGTTTCTAGTATCGAGGTCAGTAAAGATGTAAATGATGATTTCTAAATTATATTCTTCTATTTTTCTATTGAATTTAATCATAATACATGTATGAAGAAATTGTTTTATTATTTGCCACTGACATAACATAAAATGTTCATGTTGTGTTAAATTAATAAGATTTGATTAACGCATCTACGAAAATTTGATGAACATGCTCATATATACATATTCACTTTTAAATTTTCGAACAATTTTATTCTTTAGAATAATAAGCTATGAAAGAATGTACTGACTCACAAATATAATCCTTCTCATTGTATAGTTCTTTTGGAGATTTTATTAGTCCTCTTACTATGCTTTGCGGATGAGTAGACGAATGTTCTGAGATGCAACAACACTCAATCCAACAGATGAGAAGTGCTTTTACAGCATTTACATTTAAGATTCCAAGTTTGAATAAAAATTCATAGTTTGAAATAGGATGCGTTTTTGGTCTAAAAACGTAATGTAATGAATTGGAGCTATTAATGCGCACGTGCAATATGTGGAAACAAAAATTGTAAAAAATAATTCGGAATAAAAAAATTTTTTTGAAGAATACAATTTCAGTTATTCATAGTAACTTAAGAATTAGACTGGAATATTATTTACAAAATAGATTTAGGCACAAAAAAAATGTAAAAATATTCATCGTCTCCCAAATTCGAATCAACAATCTGTAGAATGTTATAGACTGAAATTTCTCTCAAACCACCAGCTCACAAATTCTACTAGCGCCATCTACATTTAAGCTTGAAAGTTTGATTTTAAAACTTATAGGATGATTTTTTTTAAGATCTGAAAGCATAATATTCTGAAACGATTTCCGAGAATGCGCAATACGTGAAACCTAAAAATTATGTTAATTTTATTATTGTTTTAGATTTTAAAAAATATGAAATATCACCAATGTATTAATTTGCTGTAATCTTAGAGTTTGCCTCAAGTGTCATATGAAAAGTAAATTATGTATGAAAAAATTATAAAAATCTATTCGTCGTATCGCAGATTCGAACTTCCAATCTAAAAAAATGTTTCGAACTGTACTAACTCTCAACCCATCAGTTGACAAGATTTTAAAGGATCACCTATATTTTAAATTATTCTAATTTTGAATAAAATTTCATAGTTCAAATAGAAAAGGTTTCTGATTTAAACACTTAATGTTATGCATTGATGGAATTGATGTGCATGCGCTAATAAGGAAATAAAAAGTGTACTACTCTTCTGATATTTTTATTTACAAATTTCTACAAGTATAACAATTTGTAAGTAACACAAGTAGAACAATTTTAAAAATTCGTATACACGTCAAAATTATTTTTAAATGCATTTTTCATAATAAATCAATTTGCTGTAAACTAATAATTAGTCTAGTAAAATTATTGAAAAAATAATTAGAGATGAGGAAGAAAATGTTAAAATATTCGTTTTCTCCTAGATTCAAATCTACAATCAGCAAAATGCTGTGATTTGTGAGATTTTTCAATCCATCGGGTCAAAAGATTTATCAGCACCACCTACATTTAAATTCCTAAGTTCGAATAAAATTTCAAACTTTAAAATAGGATGTGATTCTTAACATAATGATATGAAATGGTGCGATTGCTTTGAACTGCGCAAGATTTGAAAATTAAAAATTGAAATAACCCATCCATGTTTTAAGCTAAAAATTTATTTTCGTAACTATAATTCTTTTAATAATAAGCAGTTACCGAAATAATTAGACTGGAATTTAATTTACATAATAAATTTTAAAAAGAACAAAAAAAATATGTAACACTATTCTTTGTCTCTCGATTTGAACTTGCAGTCTGCAGAATGCTCTGAATTCCAGTTATTCTCAATACACTACAGTTTTTATAGCGCCATCTACATCTAAAATTCTAAGTTCGATTAAAAAACCATAGTATGAAATAATAATGCGTTTCTGATCTGAACGTAAAATTCTATTAATGCGAACGATTGTTTCACATGGTTAAGATGAAGAATTAAAAATTCTATTACCCGATTGAAGCTTTGATTAAAAAAATAATTTATAACAAATGTGTATAACAATTTTAATTAAAAGCAGAAAATGGAAAATTAGTCTGAAGTTTAATTTGAAAAATAAGAGAAAATTCAAAATGTGGTCTTTATGTCTAACATTTGAACCTGCAATCTCCAAAATGCTCTAAAATGCAATTATTTTCCAATTCCTTTTATTAAGAGCTCTACAGGCGCCATCTGTAGTTAAAATTTAAATTAAAATTAAAATATCAGAATTTAAAATAGGATGCATATCTTGACTAAAAACATAATGCTATGAATTGTTGCAATTAATTCGCTTAAGCGAGATTTGCAATTAAATATTATCATACCCTAATATTTTGAGTAAAAAATTTATCTTTGGAATTATAACAGTTTAATAATTCGTAGTAAAATAAGTAATTAGATCGGAATATAAATCGTCGTTGGATGATATCTCTTATTCGAATGGCTACAGTAATAATTTTTGGAAGATGCAATGAAATCATCCTTCGAAACATACTTCTTTATGATCCCAAAAAAATTATAGTCATAGTGGCCAATTTTTGCTATGGTCAAAAGCATGAAATAATTTATACGATAATGAAATTTAAATCGACAGCTTAGTTTCATCTTTATTTTAGGAATTCAAAAGCTAAAATTTCTTGCACAAAGATGGTTTAAATGTTTTTGAAACTGTTTTGGACCGTTTAAGGATGGTTAGAATCTAAAGATCATTTCTTTTACATTTTTGATTTGATATTTATGATTTCTTTTCCATTTTTAATTAGAATTTTTTTCTGATTTATAATTATTCCAAGACATTTCTTTCATAGAAATGTTTTTAATAAAATTTATATGCATCTACTAATTTTATTTATCTATCAATTTTGAAGGAGTCTACAGTAGAAAAAAATAATTTAAATGAACCAATAAATTAAATTTCCACAGATGAAACGTTGGTCGGCTTTGAATGAATATACAGAAAAATACTGTTTGCAATAACTAGAACAGTTTTCATTTTTCTCTCGAAGAATGAGCAGTTATTAGTCATACTTTGACAAGTACGACTAATAACGTTTTCTTTAATAAGATTCACTATTAAAACGTCACTTAGGAAAAAGAGAAGAAATTTCTGCTTTAAACTACCAGACGTAATTTCCTATTGATAATATATATAAAAAATTTTCGCCTTTCATATTTTTAACTACTCTTTGCTGCAGAAATTTACATCAATCAAAAATTCCTTACTGAAATTTTCTGTACACTAATGGAACCACGTCTATGTATTTTTTTTCTCTTAACAGTAAATAGAACTTAATTGCATTGGTTTATGTAAATTCATGCATCTTTGAAGTTTACAAAATATTTACATTTTTCTCCTCTTAAATAAATTTCAGAAAGAGTTTTACTATTTACTTTTTGTTGAGCCATATGGCTTTGCAAAAGCTCGGAATCAATAAGATTTTTGAGCTTTTTTACAAATATGGATTTTTGTTTATTATTTTATTTACAGATGGCAAATATATATTTAATGGTTTTGCAATTTCTTACTGTATCGGTGAATATTTTTCTTTAAAATTACATGAAACAATATGCATCTTTTTGGTCCATTCTTACGAAGACTTCTTTCCATGTAATAATGATAATCTTTTTCCACTTTTCTATTAAACGTTTAATTTGCTTTTAGAAATTTTAAAGGCAAATTTTCATCAATAAATTAGAGTTAGGTATTAGGAATTTTTATGGACAGCGCAAGATCATATACTTCAATCAATCCACAGCTTATCTGTGTGCGAAGTTTTGAAAGATTAACATACGTGAACGATCAATTTCAAATGAAATAAGTTGTGGCCAGGGATGATTAATCCAAATGGTTCTCTACTGAATTATTTATCAAAATCGTTCTAAACGTGCGTAAATATACTCCGCAATTTCCTTTTTTTTCTATTTGCACCCTATAGGATTATTTAACTCTTTCTCTAACTCATCCTCTGTCTTGTTATAAAAAAGGAAAGTTCGAATAAAAATTTTGAAAATCGTTTTTTACATTCTTTCTCTTGAAAAAAAAGTTTGTAAATTAATGGTGAGAAAGTTTAATAATTTCAAAATGATCACAATCTTAATTTTAATTATTTAATTTAAAACATATTTATTTTAAAATCCCAATTTTATTCATTTAATGTATTGATTTCCTAATAATAATTTCACAAAGAAGGCACCAAATAATGGTTTTTATGATTTTTTTAGATTTCTTAATGTTTGTAACTTTGAATTATGAAACATTAAATACCATAAAAAGGGAAAATTCAAAAACCACTTCATTCAAGTAATAATTGAAGTGAGCATTTTAAATAAAAAATATCAACACGGAAATTGTAGAGATTAAGACAATTGAATCAAAAAGAATTACTTGGATTTTTTAATAGAAATTGAAATATTTAATGAATGTGATTAATACCAAAAATTATCTAAAATATTCCCTTCGGTATCCTTGATTTTCAGAATTAGCTTCAAAATCCTTATTTTGATTTTTTTAAACTTACAATAACAATTTAATATTACAGGAAGATATTAAAACATTTACTCTTGGAAAAGAATTATTATTATTGGCAATTAAAGTATTGCAATTTGTAGAATATTAAATAATATTAAAATCACAATTTTTATATTGTTAGATTTGAATGCTTATATTTCTTGTTTCCTAAAATACTATTTTCCCCCGAGTATTCTGTCAAAGTGTCAAAAACATCATGTGTCAGACCTTTGAGACATGTATGCTTCTATATAAAGAAGTTTCCTCATTCAGAAATTCATTCTATATAAAGAACAATCATTCTGATGTTATTAACGTTTTTTTTTTAGTTTATCGTTGTGTCTCCGTCTGTGTTTTTATTTGTCAAATAAAGATTTTAATGTTTTGCGAAGTTCCCCGGAAAAATCTCCCAATTATGGAAATCTACAGAAGTTTTTATTTCTAATATGGAATTTTAAGCTTGTTTACATTTTGCACTTCGAGAGAACTGTTCTATTACCGATTAAAGCTTTGGTGTCTTTTTCGAATTAACAGAATATTATAAGCAAAATTTCTGATTTTTAATAAAATTTAAATGCTTATGAAAGGAAATAATATTTCAGTCAATTGAAAGATTTACTATCTATACCTCAAATATTTACACATTTGTTTCTGAACACCAATATTTAATAAAATTATTTTGTCGTTAAAATGCTGATAAAAATTCTAAATTTATAAGTTCTTATACAATTTGGAAGTATTACAATCTGCACTTAACATTCAGTTAATTAATTCAGCAACCAAGTACAGAACACAATGCAAAATGCGGTAGATATCAACTGGAGAAAATCAAATTTTCACTTTGAGGAAAATGCAATTTATTGTTAATAGACAAATTGGAAAAGAGCAAAAATCAGTATATCAAGAGATGAAAATGCGATAACATTCAAATACAAAGCAATTAAGATTTTATGTGGCAGTGAATAATTACCGTTTAATCAATAAATTTTTTCTTTTGATAAAATCGGTTCTGTAATTTTGATTGTCTTATATAAAAAATGATAAATAATTATATAACGAAACTTTAAAACAAACTATAAGATTCATATCAAACTCGATCCAAATTTTAAAAAATGTTTTTTTTTCAAGTTTAAGGACCTAAAATTTGTTCATTTACTATTAGGAATGAACATATCAATAGATCTTGCCTTTCAATTTGAGTGTAGATGAATATTATGTTTACACACTGTTATTTATATGAACACACTATTAGAATGCACCAGGAAAAAATCAAATTTGTCAAATATTACTTCTGTATTTCTAGAGCATGATCCATTTCCAATTTCTTTTACCAGTCCTCTTTGATTAAACTGGGGAATTCAAATGTAAATCAGATTTAATTCTGGTTTGCATTTGAACTGAAAACAATAGGAATTTCATGTAAATCACAGAAATAAATATCCATTAGTTCGGCTTGGGCATTTCTACTTTTTAATTGAATAAATTCAATATTCTTCAAAGTATTTGGATGAAAGTGTCCTACATTTAATGTACGAAAAGTAGAGGAGTTTAGGAAAGTTTAGTTAAAACAATTATTTGAAAATAGACAAGAATAAGGGTAATGAAATTCAAAATTGAATTAGTAAAATACAAGCTTTATTTGCAAGTTTGGTACACAAAACTTGATCAGAAGATTATTACAACATAAAAAGTAGAATATATATGCCTTTAAATAAGAATGCAGTACATATATAAAACAGATTAAGACAGTACAGTATCAAATTACAGTAAATTTATCAAATTCAGTACAGTATCAAATTACATTGAATAGATATCAAACAGTTTTTTTATACAATAAGATTAATAACAATTCAAAAAATTTTAAAAATAAAATATCCATCAAACATAAAATGTGATTAATTTAAAATAGAAAATTAATGCAAGCATTTATTCTTAAAATATTACTTAAAAAAAACAAAATATTTACTTAATTTGTTTTATTAAGGTAGAACATAGTTTCAATTCGCTATAAGATTTATTAATGTATAATTTTAAAAAGTTAGAATTAAATAATTAAATAATTCAGATAAAAATTGAAATTTCTTCTTTAAATTTGATAATTCTTAATCCCTAATTTATCGTATTTTATTATCAGAAAGGCAAAGCTACACTACATTAAATATTCATCGCATCCATTCACATTTTTTAATAAATTCGAGGAGATTTTTTAAAAATTGTTTTAGGCTAATCATGCCAGAACGTCATATATCCTGCGAAGGCACGCTGATCATTATGTTGATCAGGCACAACGATCAAATGCTTTCGAGGAATCAAAGGATATTTTGATTGACTGGCCGGCCGAGTCAATCAAAGTATCCTTTATCCACGGATGTTCACATTTAAGTAAAATTTTATTTAATAAATACATCAATTATTTTTTAATAAATATACAAAAATAAAATTTTAAAAAATAATTGCAAATGGATACAACGAACAGATTTTTTTAAATATAGGAACAAAAAATTACTGAATATTTTTCTTAAATTAAAATTAGATTACAATTAATGGTTATTGATACCATGGCTTTTAATTTTTACTGAGAAAAAATTAATGCAATGTATTTTATGATTAATTAAATTTGAAAGTTAATTAAAATAGGATGAAGCACTATCACATCACATAATTCAAAAATAATTCTACTTGTTGAGTTTTAATAAGAGATGTTTAAAAACGAAATTTTACACATCTTGAGAAAAATATTCTTTTGGTCTCACTGGAGATTATGTTTAGGTAACTGACAAAAATAAAACTATGAAATTTTAATTGAAGCATAAAAATTATTCATAGGTGTAGAATGATTTTAAAAATTACGGTTTCCAAAAGAACAGAAAACAAACATGCATTTTGAAGGCAATATAATACTCCAAAATCTATTCAACTGGTATATGAATAAAAAATTTCAAAACTTTTTTATGATGAAATATTGATTCATAAACCAAACACTTGTTTGGAATGATGTATATTCCATACACTTCAACCTTTTCCAAGTTCAAAAACAATTACGGCATTGGTTGAAAGAATTCTTCAAATATATATAAATATTCAACATCTTAAATAGAAAAATTCAACATTTCAGAGATGTACTGATATCCTCAAGTAATATGAAATCGTATTTCCACTATGCAGACCATTGATAATATTTTAGTACAAAATATGCATTTGGTTTTGATACAATGTTAAAATTTTTCAAACTGCAAATGATGGATCTCCATTCAACATTTAATTTAATATACGCTTGCTGAAGATTCCGGATGGCATCTATTGTACTGTGTTCATTTCGGTTAAAAAATGGCACTACCTGAAAAGAAGAAATATTTTAATTAATATACATCTGAAAATATCAAGAATAAATCAATAATTCGGAAGTGAGAATAAAGAATTGGTTTGCAATTTCATTATTCATAGAAGTGAAAATAATTTTAAAATGAAGATCTATTAAAACATTTAAATCTCTTTTTACTTTTTTGAAAGTAAAAATTACAATTACTTAAAATTCGTATTTAATTTAGAATCTAAATAAAAAATAATTCCTTCCAGAATCTTCCAAAAATGTTCATCTGGGTATCAGAAGTGGCGAGAACGATGAATGGTCAAAGGGTATTCCAATCTTCATTTTCATTTTGATACGATAATTATTATTTAGACAACTTACCGAAATCTCTCCAGTTCCGTTCATTCCTGGGAATCTAGACATTCTCTGTAAGTGGAATTGTAGCTGGAACCATTCCACAGATGGGCGTAGCGCTGTGCTTTTGTTCCCACAAATGGTGTCGGATGTTTTTATTGCACAGTGTACTGCACTGTTAGGAATTGCAGATGAGTTGACCTTGTGTATTTATATGGTGTTCCGTTTCCCCCTAGAAATATTTAGGTGTAAGTAAAGTAGTTCAAACGTAGGTTATATGCGTTCAAAATGACTAGTTCCATTAGATGAAAATTGCCTCATCATAATAGTCTTCTTCCTGAAATGATGAAACGTATGTCAAATAAATATAAATTGTTCCTAAAAATCTCAAAAATAGAAACGAAAAAAAATTGTAGTGAATGATTCAAAAACCTGAAACACCAAAATCGAACTAGGTGCGCTTCAACACTCTTAAATGCCACTGCTAACATCAAACCGAAATTCTGCTCATGAGTGAACTTTCCACATTCGTCCATTGAGGTTGAAAAAAGAAATATCCGCAATCGATATCCTACGTCAAGATGTCTAGTTTCAGTGGATGAAAATAGTATCAGCATAATAGTCTTCTTCCTGAAATGATGAAACGTCTGTCAAATAAATAAAAATTGTTACTAAAATACTAAAAAAATTTACTGACAATATTCTCCAGCCTGACAATCTAAAGTAAAACTCAGGCTCTGTTGAGCTTCAGTTCTACTTAATTAGGGCTACTGCTAACGTTAAACCTAAATTCTACAGTTGAGAGAACAATCTACAATCGTGCGTTGAAATAGAAAAAAATGTATCTACAACCGATTTTATATAGGGAAATGTCTGTGTCCATTTGATGAAAATTGTATCATCATAATAGTCTTCTTAAAAGAACGAAACGTCGGTCACTTAATTGAAATTGTTCCTAAAATAATAAAAAAATAAAATTCTAACGACAAGATTCTACACACTGAACTATAAATATAAAATAAAACCCGCTAGTGCGATTTAGCCCTACTCTATTACACCCATTGCTAACGTTAAACTTAACACTCTAGTTGAGGGAACTATCCTATTCTTCCGTTCAGATGGGAAAATGAAGAATCCACAATTGAGTTCCTATGGCAAAATGTCTGGGCCTTTTCGATGAAAATCCCTCTTCGTGAATTAATAAAACTTCTGTAAAGTAATTATAAATAATTCCCAAAATATTAAAAAAAAAACTCAACGAAAAAACCTCTAACAACAACATTCTAACATCTGAAACTCCAACATTAATCCCAACAACTTGTTCGATTAAACCGTGCATTATCACAGCCACCGCAAAAGATAAATATTCATTTTCTATTTAAGAGAGCTGTGCAATTCGTAAGTTGAGATGGAAAAATGAAGTATCCAAAACTCTTTTCTTATGGCAAAATATCTGTGTCCTTCCGTTGAAAATTCCTCTTCATAATAGTCTTCTGCATCAAATGATGAAACTTCTGTTAAGTAATTATATATTCTTCCAAAAATCCTTAAAAAAACACAATAAAACAAAAAATCTAGCGGCAACGTTCTACACTCTGAAACTCAAAAATGAAACCCAGCCACTCGTCCGCTTCAACCTAACTCTATCACAGCCACTACTAACGTTAAAAATTAATACTCTATTTGAGAGAACTATCCAAGTCTGCTTTTTTAAATGATGAAACTTCTTTAAAGTAAATATATATTCTTCCAAAATTCTTTTAAAAAAACCCCAATGAAACAGAACAATCTAAAGACAACGTTCTACGACCTGAAACTCCAAATTCCAACCCCAAAGCTCGTGTTTTCTTCAACCATACTCTATCACAGCCACTGCTAAAGTTAAATCATTATTCTCTAGTTGAGAGAACTATCCAATTCTTCCGTTGACATGGGAATATAAAGTATCCACAATTGAATTTCTATGCTAAAATATCTTTGTCCATTCGACGATAATTTCTCTTCATAACAGTCTTCTTGATATGATTAAACTTCATTTAAGTAATTATAAAGTTTTACCAAAAGCCTAAAAAACTAAATGAAACAAAAAAAAAACCAACGAGCAGGTTCTACAACCAGACGCTCCACAATTAATCCCATCCACCCGTGCACTTCAGCTTTACTCTAACACAGCCACTGCTAACGTTAAACCTTAATACTATAGTTAAAGAGGCTATCCAATTCTACCGTTGAGATGAAAAAATGCAGAATTCAAAGTGCTTTTCCTATGTCAAAATATATCGGCAGATTCCATGACAAATCCTCTTTTTAAGTCTTCTTCTTAAAAGATGAAACGTCTGTAAAGTAATTATATATTCTTCCCAAGATCCTAAAAAAGAACAATCAAAACAAAAAAAGAAAAAAAAACCGAACGACAACGTTCTCAAACTTGAAACTCCAAAATCAAAACAAACCGTTGGTGCGTTTCTACATTACTGTATCACACCTGCTACTAACGTTAAAAATTAATACAATAGTTAAAAGCACATTCCAATTCTTCCGTTGAGATGGGAAAATAAAGTATCCACAATTGAATTCCTATGCCAAAACATCTGAGTTCATTCTATGAAAATTTCTCTTCATAACAGTCTTCCTGAAATGACGAAAATTCATTTAAGTAATAATCAATTCTTCCCAAAATCATTAAAAGAAAACCCCGACGAAACCAAGAATTCTTACAAAAACATTCTAACAGCTGAAACTCCAGAATTAATCCCAACCACTCGTGCGATTCACCCTTACTTTATCACGGAAACTGCTAACATGAAACCTTCATAATCTAAAGAGGACTTCTGTTGAGAAGGGGAAATGAAGTATCCACAATTCAGATGCTAAAGCAAAATATCTGGGTCCATTCCATGAAAATTCCTCTTCATAATAGTCTTCTTGAAATGATGAAAATTCAGTTAAGTAATTGTAAATTCTTCCCAAAACCCTAAAACCCCCAATGAAATAATAAAGAACTAACAACAACGTTCTACAACCTGAAAAACCAAAATCAAACCCCAACTCTCGCGTGCTACAACCCTACTCTCTCCCAGCCAACATTTACGTTAAACCTTAATACTAAAGTTTAGACATCTATCCAATTCTTCCGTTGAGATGAAAAAAGGAAGTATCCAAAAATATTTTCCTATGGCAAAATATCCGATGAAAATTCCTCTTCATGATAGTCTTCTTCTTAAAATGATGAAATGTCTGTAAAGTAATCATATATTTATAACAAACCCCCCCCCCAAACCCCAATGAAACAAAAACAATTAACGACAACGTTCCACAACCTGAAACTCCAAAATTAAACTAAGCCGTTGGTGCGCTTCAAACCTACTCTATCACATCCACTACTAACGTTAAATCTTAATACTCTAGTTGAGAGAAATATCCTATTCTTCCGTTGAGATGGGAAAATGAAGTATCCACAATTCAGTTCCTATGCCAAAATATCTGGATCCATTCGATGAAAATTTCTCTTCATAACAGTATTCTTGAAATGACGAAAATTCATTTAAGTAATAATAAATTCTTCCGAAAATGCTTAAAAGAAAACCCCGACGAAACCAAGAATTCTTACAAAAACATTCTAACAGCTGAAACTCCAGAATTAACCCCAACCACTCGTGCGCTTCACCCTTACTCTATCACGG
>JAOUZG010002382.1:942921-964976 GCA_026289955.1 Argiope argentata | reverse complement strand
CCAATAAGATTATATTCTGACTTTAAATATTGCATTCAGTCATCAATATGATTGCATTCTGAAATTGAAATGACTTTATATTAACAATAAGATTATTGCATTCTGTCATCAAGATAATTACATTCTTCAATAAATATTATTGCATTCTGAAACTAAGAGAATTTTATACTCACAATAATATTATTGCATTCTATCATCAAGACAATCCATACTATCATTAAAATAATTGCATTCTGTCATCAAGACAATATGATTGCATTCGGATATTAAATGATTTTATGTTAGCAACAAAATGATTGCATTCTGACATCAAATAAATGCAATTTGTCCCCTAAATGATTGCGTTCTAATATTTAAATGACTTTATTATGGCAACAATTTAATTGCATTCAGGCCTTAAGATGATTTCATTTTAAAATTAATATTGTAGCATTCTGACACTGTATGATAAAGAGCATTTAGGAATGGTAAATAAATAGTGTTTTCTATTTTATACATGCATTTTTTTCTAGGTAATTAATTTTGGTGACTCAAAAATAAACTGTATTATTTTTGAAAAGGTCAGGTAGAATGGAGGAATGAAGTACAGTTTCAAAGGCTTAGCTGGCAATTAAAAGTCTCTAAGAAATTATTGACTCTAAATTTAGTATGTGTTTATTCATTATACAACTAAAGTATTAGCGCAGGAGTTATAGATAATAAAATAGATTAAATAAGTGCATGAATTATAGATTCACTTTCATGTATTTCGAATTTATTTTTTATTTTTAGAATACGATTCACAAAAAGAATGTTGTATTCGTCAAAACAAAATTCGAATTCAGAAGTTTTGTGAATCTTCATATCTTGCCGAGTTGGATAATACTCTTTATGATAATCTGAATTGCAGTTAATATAATATTTCAAACTTCCGTCGAACTAGATGGATAAGAGTTAGTATAAAGTTTGATCGTCGGAAGGGGTAGACCTGCATAGATTAAAGTCGTCTTTTTTTTCAAAGTCATTTATCTTCTGATTGACTGTTTGCCAGGTTAATAATTCATGTAAATATTCATATTTAATCGTTCATTTTTCTGCCGAATAAAACATGATGAGATGTCAGCTTCTTTTAAAAGCGAAATTCAAATGACAAATTCACAAATGGTCAAAGAAATTCTATAAATAATATAATTCTATATTTCTAATTCATTAGTAAATGAATTCAATGAGTAATCAGTTACCAAATAAAAAGGCTTATCTGTAATTGAAACACTAATTTCATATCAGAAATTCAATGGATGTACTATTTCTAAAAACTCTAATCTTTTCGATAATCAAACTTCTGACGTGGTTGAAAAATCAAAATCTCCTCATTAAAAGTGACATTAAATTTAATAGAAATAGAAAGAAAAAGTTTCCAAGCGAATTTCAATATCTATATTAAGATCAACATCAAAAATATCCTTGGATAAACAAATTTACTCTTCAATTATTCCTTTTTAAATGTTTGTTATATTGCTCGCGTTTTAATACACTGAAGATATGTTTACAAATCTGAGCCATGAATAGCAACGTAAACAGATATATGTTTGTTTTAAAAGATTTGAAGCAACATTTCAACCTTTATTGATTATTGAAAACCATTAGACGGTAGAGAAATATTATTTCTTTGAGTACCTTTTAACAAACTTATTTACTCAATAAACCAAAGTTTTCGTTTTACTTCATTTGCATTTTAATTTAGGAATTAAAGTGTAATTAAGCATGAACTTTCTTTAGAGACATGTTAGGGATTTCAGTTTCGAAAGATTTTACCGAAATTAACTCAATTGATTCAATAAATAAATGATGATTGAAGTATTTTAAGTATAACAACAAAAACTAACTATCAGATTATTTTCAGAAAATCAAAGTCTTCCCTTCGCTATAACTTTCCTAATATTTAGGATAGAAAAAAATAAATTAGCCAAATTCGCATCCCTTCAAGACTTTTGTAGGTAAAATTTTTCGATAACTGCAATATCTTAAAAATTAGAGTCTAAAAGGTGATTTTAAAGCCATTATTATGACTGATTCTAGCATCGTCTATTTAAGTTGTCAGGTTTTTTTTTTTTAAAAAAAAGGAAATAAAGCTTTTGCTTTTCTTCCATTTTTATAATTTGAAATTGTTTAAATGAGGATGGTGTAAAGGTTTAAAGTAATACCAACACTCATTAAAGAAAAAAAAATTTAGAGACAAAATCATAAAAAAACGGTCAGATTAAATAATTGTGAAAGTTTTTTTTTGTTTCATTATAGATAGATAGATAGATAGATAGATAGATAGATAGATAGATAGATAGATAGATAGATAGATAGATAGATAGATAGATAGATATAATTGAACACTGTTATTCTAAAGTTTTTAGATCCTTTGTTTTGATGTCTGTCACATTACTGAAAATATGTATTTAAAAAATATAATAAAAATGAAAGACAACCATTATGGCTTTCAGCTAAGTATGGGGACTTTTATTAACCTCTTAATAGCTTCTAATTGCCAAAAATAGATGACCAGATAACGGTACTTACGTATTAGACCATTGATTTTTATCACCAAATTTGAAGGCGTTGCCAATGATTTGCTAAACCGCCATTATTTTAAAAATTGTTCAAACCTTAACTGCCATCGGTCATTTTGTTGATTTCATTGGCGTAGACGGTCTAATATATAAATACCCAAATATCTCGTAATAGTCAACTTACAAAGTTCGCCAAATACATGAGATTAAACCTTAAGAGTCTGATAGCATGTAATGAGTACACAAATCTCGAAAAATATTTTTTTAATAAATGATAAATTTCCTTTTACTCCAATCAATATATACGGTACGTTTTTATTAGTCGGGCGCAATCAAAAAATCACTAAAGAAATTTGGCGGAAATGTACAATGTTAGGCGATTATTCCCGCCTAACGGAAAAGTACTATATTTACAATTGAATAATTTAAATTTATTTAAAATAACTTTTAATAATTGAGAAAAATAGACAATTTTTTCCTACAATAAAAATGAAAAATCAAACGATAAATGTTTAATTTCTTTCATGAAAAGTTGTTGCTTGTATTCAATTAAAAAAACATTTGCAAACGATATTCAATTCCTTCAAATATGTTTAAAATTCAGAGACAAACTTTCAGTTCTTCTCAAATAATACAATTTTTCACAATTGTTAAAAACTTCAAAGATTCGAAGATTTATGAACTTTGAAATAAACTTATATCTGTATTTTATTTTTATAATATTTATACTTTTCCGTTACTTACTTTGCAATAAATTGAGTACTTTCCCGTTAGCCGGGCGCAAGTGGAAACTCACCAAAGAAAATTTTAGGAATTCTACGCTATTCGTCGATTTATCACATTAAAATCGCTGTAAGAAATTTGGCAGAAATCTACATTATTTGGCGATTTTTCGCTTGCGCCCGGCAAACGGAAAAGTACTCTAAATTGTTTGACGGCAATAGAAGCGTTGTCTATGATTTATTCAATATGTAATATTTCATTGCATAAGAAGTAGAAAGAAAATTATGTTATTGCCAAAAAATTTAAATTCGAAATTTTCATGAAGTTCCTTCTTTCAGATTTGGAGTCCAAAAAAAAATTTTTTTTTGCACTTTTGATTATCTGTTAGTCAATTTTCCAGTTACAAATGTAACTCATAAACGCATTAAGCAATAAGCAAACAAAAATTCTTTTACAGTCTCTTCACCAAACAAGCAGATTTCTGTTGTTGTTATTGTTGTTACTTATAGCACTTGCCATGGAGAAGCCCCGCTGATACATCAGCAGATTTTAAGCCGGAAATTTACGTCTCTTTGTTTTACCAGTAGCGCCATCTAGGGCCAAGAGTACGACTTAGCTACACGCACGTCACAACCCTTTTTAGGGGGCGGATTACATTCATGCATATTCATTCATTCATCTCAGATCGTAATTTAGACCTGGAGCAGGGAACGATCACCTCTGACCCAGTACCCCCAGTGGTATTACTCTCGACATGGAGGACTTTGTAACCACGAGCAGATTTAACGAGTGCCAATCGCCACACACTCGGGGAATCTTTTGGCCGGTGAGCTTCGAACCCGTAACCTAAGGAGTACGAGTCCAACGCTCTACCAACCAGGCCATCCCGGTCCATGCAGATTTCTATAAAAGCAAAATCTGTTCAAAGGAAGTCTGTCTTTTCGGCTGTTAATGTACAATTGGACTTAGCAATTGCAAAATGCAGAGAGTTATGCAACCAGGCTATCCCGGTCCATGCAGATTTCTATAAAAGCAAAATCTGTTCAAAGGAAGTCTGTCTTTTCGGCTGTTAATGTACAATTGGACTCAGCAATTGCAAAATGCAGAGAGTTATGAAATAAAATTTCAGACATAGTTTTGTTATTTGAAATAGAGATTCCTGTCAAATTTTGAATCAAATCGTTCAATCGGTTAACCATATGTCAGTCCATACTTTGTAATACATCCATTCATAAATCAATGAAGTTGAATAGGTATCATTAGAATATCTGCAAGAACGTTTCGATAAGACCATTTCAGTTTATTTTTGACAAGGATAGCAAGGAATTTAAAAATAGTAACTTCGATTAAAAGGAATCGGAATTTGCTTTCCATTTTTACGGAAGGAACTTTTTTATAATTTAATCTTAATCATGTAACCTTGATATTGTAGATGCATATTCGACTTTGTATGTATAACTAAAATAAATATAAATATAGCTATAAATGTGCTTGAAATGTTTTAAATTTTTCAGTAGAGAAAATGTGTACTTAAAAAATAATAGGACGAAAAATATTATTATTTTTATTATTTTTATAGTATCGAAAAAATTTATTTATTTTTAAGATAATATACATTTAAATTTTTATTCAGTTTTTTAAAATGTTATTCTGATTTTTAACTAAACATATAATAAGAGTTTTGAAATGTCAATTCTTTTTGAGTAGCGCTCTGGATATTCCCAGCCTTGGTACTTCCCTTGGTGCTAACCTCAACCTATACGCTGGGAGCCACCACAAAGTACCGTGATTTTGTTTGCTATTTTTTTGATTCAGCATACCATCCTTGGTTATGCTGAGCCAAAAAAATAATAAATTCAAAGAATAATATTACAAACTAGCCGCCTTTGGCGACCAGTCGGTTCGCCAGTATTAATGCTCGCTAAAATTTTCATATAATATTTTATGTAGCTGTGTCTCATAACAGGGTTTTCACCAAAATATTTTTAAACCAAATAAATTTTGATAATCATATAATTCATTTATAGTATTATTTTCTTCAGATGTTCTGTTCATTGTACTACTCATCTTTCTCTTTCTATCCGAGCAATGATTGTCCCGGAATTGATATTTTACTTAAATGGTGGAGGCAAGGGTCTAAAATTCTACGTTTTTATAGAATAATGAGATTCAAATTTTCATAAAGGTAAACACACTAAACAAATAAAGACACAATTGGTTTTCAAGAGTTGCGAAAGTTTATAAACAGCTTGGAAAATGGCGGGCACAGAGGAAATAATGGTGACACACACACAACACTTTTTTTCTATCCTATTTTTCTTCACTACTTTTTCTACACACCCTTTTTTTTTTCTTTGTTATTCTTTTTTTTTTCTTTCCTGCCCAGACTTTATTTCGAGCAAGCATTGATTAAATATTCATACAGACTAATAATAAAAGCAATTATTTTCTTTCTTTTTTAAACATCTAGTTATCTAAGAATGAAAACCAACTGACTTCGCGCATTTCTTTCTAAACAAATAATAATTTATTACTTCCTGCTATCTCACTCAGTGGTGTGGGGGAAGGAAATGAAGATTTTTGGCGGGAAAGTAAGAAAAGTGACGTTTTAACTATTTTCCTCGCAGTTTTTTCATTTTTTCTCTCCATAAGAACCATCCTCGTGTCTTAACGAAACTATTAAACAAAAAATTAGCCGAATCGGTCGAGCCGTTCTCTAGTTTTGCGCTTAGCAACGCATTTCGACTTCCATTTTTATTATAATAGATAATTGAATATAAATTCTACAATACCAACATAAAACTTCAAAAAAATATTGAAAAAAATAATAGTGTGATATCACAAAATTAACATAGGTATTAACATATGATTATGATGATGTCGGGCCCGCTTTTTACCACGGAAAGAGGGTTGCAGTAGCTTCTGAGGGTAAGGACTCCTGAGCTCCCGAGGGCAGAAGTCTGATTTCTAGCTCATATGAAGAAACACACACACATACTCTTTCACAGCCCCTTTTTACGGGGGGGATTCACACATCTTACAGATAGAACACAGAAGAACGACCATATCCTAACCGGGACTCCCAGAACACCAGGAAGACGTGCTACATCTGTGCCAACAAGTCGCCAGGTATTAACATATGAAAATGTAGGACAATGATATGCAAAAACACAAACAAAAGGTAACCAAGGTGTAGTGATCCCCACCCTTAATGGCAAGCCCAAGAAGTGACCCTTTTTTTTATTTCAAGCAATATAACCCCGCGGGAAAGCCAATTGATACATCAGGTCGCACAAACGTCGCCCGCCTGATGAGTCAGCACACATGGTCAGCACAAGGGGTTTGGGGCTCCCCAAAAGAACTTAAAAAAATTATTATGTTACATAATAATATTTATGAGTGACATATTATCTCTAAATTGCACAATCCGACTGCATGAGAAGCAAACCGAATGATTCCCTCGCTTGCTGTCGGGGAAATGAAGAAACAAAAATTTCAAAATTGCAGGGTCTGAAACTTGAATGCAGACGATATCAGTGCAGTTCTTCGGGTATTGAAGTCCATCGCTCCTAACGTTGTGTCCTCGAGAAAAATTCACATTGAGCAATTTAGAGATAGTGTGTCATCTATAAGTATTATTATGTAACATAATTACTTTTACAAAGTCACATTGATTGAATTCGGAAAGTCATTGATTGAAATGTTTCAATTATTTTTAATCTAGTCGCAAAAAAAAAACTTTTTAAATGTAAATATATGAGCTTGTAAAGGTCCTTCCCTCAAGATGACGTCGCAGTTGAAGTTGAGTAGTCGAGAAAGCGCATTAATCGCGTGATTCACAAGTAATGGTAACTGTATTTTTCTTTCTTCTTCATAGATTTTAATATATTCCATTAACTAGCAATAGCTTCTTCTTGATGCTACCTTTAAATAAAGTTGTTATTATTTTTATGCCATAATTGAATTAAATATTAGGGACTACATTCACATTTCCCATTCACCAAAATATTATAGTGCTTCAAAAGTTCAATTCCGATTATTGGCTGGTAAACATTCACAATTATAAAGATCCGAATCAAATTCAAATCAAGAATCAAGGTCTTTTCCATCCAAACTTTGTATTTTTGTACCATTAGCATCTATAAGTAGTAAATCATTTGAGGAATCGACTTTCGGAGCATTCTGTTTTGGCAAATCTAATTTACCTAAACCAATATCTACAAAAATTTCATTTTGTTAATTTTATCGGTCAAAATGATTCAATTGCTCTGACCATCGAGACCAAGGCCATTTGGACTAATGCACATTTAGGTGCTGATTATGACACTTGTAATCGGTAAGTCCAGTGAGAAAGCCAGCGATCTTAGGCCGTGTTTTAGTGTCTCTGGATTTAGTAGCGCCATCTCGTACCAAGAGTACGTCTTGGCTATTCCTGCTTCCCAGACTTTTTCAAAGAGTATGTCTTCATTTTATTCACAGATTGTAATTTAGACCTAAATTAAAGAACGATCACCTCGGATTCATTACCTCATCGGTATTGTCTCTACAGGGAATACCTTTTCCTTAAGGCAGTTTATACCTTAATCAGCCATTATGTACAAGGGGTGTCTGAATGGCGAGTTCAAACCCGCAACCCTTGGGATCCAGATTCAACGTCCTACCAACCACACTATCCCGTCCTCTACTTATGCGGTTTTCCTTGGAATTGAAAGAATAGAATAATTTTTGGCACTTTTTCAAAAATTAGTATAATGAAAACAGATGCTATTTTAACAAAAGCAGAGTAAAAGCATTAGTATAACAAGAGTATACACTGTTTAAATACCCAAAAAGATTATAACAATGAGTATATCTTACAGGAAAGAGGAGATGAAGATGTCACTTTTGTTAATTTTATAAAATGCATTCAATATTATAAGAATTGAGATGCGTAGTAATAGTTAAAAACACGGACTTCCAAATAGAAAGTTTAAAATATAAGAACTCATGAAAATACTCGATTTATAACGTTAAATACAATCAAAAATTTCCATTCTTGTCTATGAATTTTTCTTTCTTTCATCTTTTCTCTTATATTTAATTTATTTTAGAAACTTTTAATCAAAAATTACTATTCTGCAGATGTAAACTGTAGAAATCTAAAACTTTCATTCTTGAAGCACATAATATTCATTTCATGAATTCAATAGTGTTGTAAAAAGTTCTCACCAGCAGGTTCACTTTTTATGGTGAGAGTACGATGTAAGGACCAATCGGCAGGCCTCAGTAGAAAACAATGACGTTTATTTACACACGAGCACAAAGACGACGAATACACAGACGATAAATATGTACAGCGGAGACGAACATAGGACAGTACACAGAAGCACTCTACAGCCCAAAAGTAGTAATCGACCACAGCACTCAGAATACAGACAGAATCCAGCAGGTTAGGGGCTGCTTGGATCTTCGCTCTATGGTCTCTCCTGACGGCTGAACTGTCCCCTCACTATAGCTACTTACATACTACCACACATTGAATACTCCACACACCATACATCGCTGCTTCCACAGTACGCAACAGGACTTGGAACACAGCAGTTCAACACTCGCTTAAACAACACTCAAAACTGACACTCCGCCGTTGATTCTCTAGACTTGGAGACTCGTAACATATCTTTCGGCTCCATTCAATTCACACACTCCCACTCACACTTCAAAACTTCTTGCCTTTTATAGCTCCCAAGAGGCTGGCATAGAAACTTCTAGGCCAATCAGGGCTCATATCGGTTTCTATTGGACGGATAGTGAAAGTTTCTAGTAATTTCCATTTTGTCTCCAGAAAAGCCAAACTCATCGCCAAGTCGCCAAACGGTCTCAAAGTTTGTCGCCAAGTTGCCAAATGGTCTCAATGTTTGTCGCCAAGTCGCCAAATGGTCTCAAGATTTATCGCCAAGTCTCCAAATAGTCTCAAAGTTTGTCGCCAAGTTCACAGATTAGTGACGCGGCATCCGCTCAGCACTCAACAGGAGCAGACTTTCTTACGATAACACTGTTCTTGCTGGGAAGCAAAATTACAGGTTTGTAACAGTGTAATGGGAATTTAAAATATGCAATCTTAGCTAAAAGCAATGATTATCTAACACAGCGTATAAAGTAAAAGAACTCATGAAAAGGTTTAATTGCTTAAATGCTTAATTTGTGCCGAGTTAAAGACATGCAAAAAAATTTATTTCTTTTCTGTGAATTTTTCTTTTTTTTATCTGTTCTCTGATATTTAATATATTTTAGTAATCTTGAGTCAACATTCTGCAGATGTAAACAGTAGAATCCTAAAAAAATTCCTTCTTTAAGCATATAATATTTCGATGTTAAGGCGACGAACCTGTAAAAAATGCCTGGAAATAGAAATTACTATCTTTTACGCTTTTAAAAGGCAGATGTATTTATTCCCTTAATGACTCTAAATTCATTTCCTTGCTCTCTTTTTTAAAGAAGCGCAAATGGTTGCTTTTTCTCGCTGATTTATAATAGTTCATTATTCCAAATTTTAGAATCGTGTATTCTCATTTACTGTCCTTTCTCTCGTTCGTTGCCATCCTCTCATTTTAATTCTCTAAGGAATTTCCGAGCGAGTTAATATAAAATTACTTACTGCTTCCTTCAGTCATCGAAACTTCAAGATTTAGCCAGCTCTGGGAATCGTCAAATTATAAAACTAGTAATTTTGACGAATCTCTGAATATAAGAATTCGCTAAATTCGAAAAAACTCATTTTTTGAAAAAATATCCGTCTGTTTATTGGAAAAACGCTACGATCTAGACGACAAAATTTGGCATGCGGATATTTACAACAAATATGGAGATTTTCATTAAATCATGAGCAAAATCATATTAAGCTTGTATTCTCATCTGTTCGAATGCAGATTAATACGATAGCCACAAAACGAAGAGAGCTAGATGAATGAAATTTGGAATACTCATTTAGCATCTATATTGCACACTCTTGCCAAATTTTAAACCAAATCTAACTTGGAGCTGACATTCTGTTCGTCTGTACTTTCAAAAACATATAAATTAAATAACAGAAAAGTGCAATGTATTAATTTTAGTACAGAAATTTGTGATTACGAGTGTCAATTTTTGTCAAATATTTGTACAAAATCGGCAGGTAAAAACGTGCCTAAAATATTGATTCAATTTTCTGGTATTATTAACGATGTGTAAGGGATTAACAGCTTAATGATTTGCCTAGAATGACATATTATACACTGAAGTGACAAAAGTCATGGGATAGCAATATGCAAATATACAGATGGCAGTAGTATCGCAGCGAAAAAGTATAAATGCGCAGTTCGTTTTCCAGAGCTTCCATTTGTGTTCAAGTTATTCATATGAACAGGTGTTTCGTGATTTATGACGGCACGACGAGAATTAACAGGCTTTGAACGTGGAATGTTTGTTGGAGCTAGACGCATGGGTCATTCCATTACGGATATCGTTGGTGAATTCAACATTCCGAGATCCACAGTATCAACAGTGTGCCGAGAGTATGAATTTTCAGGCACCCCATCCCATCATGGACAGCGCAGTGGGCGACCACCTGCACTTAACGAACGAGACCGCCGACGTCTGTGTCAATGTTAATAGACACGCAACACTTCGTCAAATAACTGCAGTAATCAATGTGGGACGTACGAGGGACGTATCCAATAGGACTGTGCGGCGAAATTTGTCTTCCTTGGGCTATGACAGCAGAAGACCGACTCGTGTGCCTTTACCGACAGCACGACATCGCCTGCAGCGACTCTCCTGGGCTCCTGAGCATATCGAATGGTCACTAGACCAGTGAAAAACCGTGGCGTGGTCAGATGAGTCACGATTTCAGTTGTTAAGAGCTGATGGTAGAGTTCGAGTGTGGCGCAGACCCCACGAAGCTATGGACCCAAACTGTCAGCAAGGCACTGTTCAAGCTGATGGTGGCTGCTTAATGATGTGGGCTGTTTTTACATGGCATGGACTCGGTCCTCTGGTGCAACTGAACCGATCATTGACTGGAAATGGTTATGTTCAGCTGCTTACAGATCACTTGCAGCCATTTATGGACTTCACGTACCCACACAACGATGGAATTTTTATAGATGACAATGCGCCATGTCATCGGGCCAGAACTGTTCGCGATTGGTTTGAAGAACATTCCGGACATTTCCAGCGCATGATCTGGCCACCTAGATCGCCCGATATGAATCCCATCTAGCATTTATGGGACATCATCGAAAGGTCCGTTCGTGCCCAAACTCCTTCACCATCCTCACTTTCCCAATTATGGACGTCTATACAGACAGCATGGCTCAATATTCCTGCAGAGGACTTCCAACGACTTGTGGACTCCATGACACGTCGAGTTGTTGCACTTCGCCGGGCAAAAGGAGGACCGACACGATATTAACAGTCATCCCATGACTTTGGTCACTTCAGTGTATTAATACAAATGCTAATATCATTCCAAAAATTAACATTTCGTAACTGTTTTAACCACTTGACTTACGATTTTTTTTAACTTCCCAATTAGATGACACATCCTATCTTGAACCCTTATTGTTATTTTAATTCCTATAATAATGTAACAAACTTTTATGATATTGAAAAGTTTCTAAGTAATTTTTGCATTTTAAATTATTGAATAATTTCACTTAGTTATTGATTTAAAATTAAAAATTCAATTATTCGATGCGCGTGTCAGAGACGTCATTGTATGTGAAGGGGTTAATAAAGCTATTCTACTGTAAAGTCATAAAAATTTTCCTATTTTCATAATCTAGTAAACAGTTCACATTTTAATTAATTTAATACACACAATTACACACAATTTAATTATTTCTGAGATGTGTATTTTTTTATATGTTATAATTAAGATTTGTGAAATATTGATCATTTGTTCGTTTTCCTTTATATATTTCATTCATAAGTGTAATATCTCAATTCAATATTTTTTTTTTACAATTTACTATTTCAGGCGATATCGAATAAGGGATTTAACAATTTGCGTTTTGCTGTTTCTTATGGCACTTGCCATGGGGCGTCTCTAGTTTTTGAAGTAGCACCAATTAGGTCCAAGAGTACGACTTTGCTACCCATTCGTCACATTCGCTTGCACAGCCCCTTGTTACAGGGGAGGCATAGTCACACAACTCACAGGTAGTACACAGAAGAACAACCATGCCCGAACCGGGACTCGAACCCGGGACGCCCAGATCACGGGGAAGACGCGCTACCTTTGAGCCAGTACGTCGACTAGCAAACAGTGAAAGTTACAGGTAAATTGTATATACACTGTGTCATGAAATCAATGAATAATAATTTAATAAATTCATTTCCCTCCGGTTTGTTTTCCGTTTATATACTATTTTTAGAATATTTTTATGCGTGTGTGTGGTTCTTAATAAAAAAAATTAAATGTCATTAGCAGGAAGAAGTGTATTTTTTATGTAGAATTTTTTTATCATGCCAGGACATGATGTTGTTATGGGGATGAGGTTTTTGACGTTAACAAAAATCCGCAGACGAAAAATAAAAATATTATTATCTCCACGAGCATCTCAAAAAATTATCTTTTAATTAAGCGTTGTC
This sequence comes from Argiope argentata, assembly GCA_026289955.1. Classification (NCBI taxonomy): domain Eukaryota; kingdom Metazoa; phylum Arthropoda; class Arachnida; order Araneae; family Araneidae; genus Argiope; species Argiope argentata. The sequence goes on along the minus strand of JAOUZG010002382.1, from coordinate 952,104 downwards.
ATTGCATTTACAAAAGCTCTGATTTTTTTTAAAAAATAAGTTAATAACAACAGCAAATAAAACTTAGAAAAAAATCATTTTGAGCATGTAATTATATGCAATCAAATAAATAAGAATTTTAAACAATAAATGCGAGACAAAGTTTTTTTGGATCGTTTGCAATACTAAAGTATGATGCATTGATACATTGATACATTGAAATATGCATAGCAGATTTCATTATAATCTGTTTTTATATTTTATTACTAGCCGCTTTGGCGACCAGTTGGTTCGCCAATATTAATGCCGACTAAAGGGTTCAATCAATTTTTTTATATAACTTGGTCTCATAAAACGTTTTTCAGCAAAATATTTTTAAGCTTCAAATTTCGATAGTCATATAATTCACTTATACTATTATGTATGCCTTAAGCAGCCCTGATCTTTTAACTCCGCATCTCTCTCTGATTTGCTATCAGTGCACGTAAAATTAACGTGGAAATGATGAAACTTCAATTAATATAAAGACATCTTTACTCAATCCAAGCATGTCTTTAAATAAAACTAAGAACCTAAAGCAGAGTAGTTCGATATTGAAGTTTTATATTCACCTTAGAAATTGAAACATTATAATTTTTGTTATAATTTATAATATCTCAAAGAATTATTCAGCAAACATTTCACTGATTAAATGAAACATTAAAATTTTAATTTTATTTTTAGATACACATAAAAGCTCTCAATAATACCATTTTTTTGGTTTATATATATTTCAAAAAATTATGGTTTAAATTCCTTTGGTCTTACAGATTCATATTCTGTAAAATTATTTCTTAATATTTCAACTTCTAAATAAATAAATAAACATTTCTATCTTCTGCGATCAAACCCTGTTGATTTATTCAGTTCTGATATATTTTCAAAATCTAGGCCAATTATTCTAGAGTAACCCTGATTAGCTTCTTTGAGATCTTGATAAAGTGATCTAAAATCGCCAGCTTTTATCGAATAATATTGAAATTTTCATAGATCGATCAGCTTTGATGATTGATTTAGTTGACTGAAGTACCACTTTTTTATTTATTGTCTCTTTTTATTTTATTGCCTCTATTATTACCTCCAGAATATTTTGTTAAATATGATTCACAGAGTAGATGATATATGTAAAAATTTTAAAGTCGTAATTCATCAACATCTTTTCCCTCAATCTACTAAGTATATATTTCACTTAAACCATTTGTTAAGAGATGTCTCTCATAAAAAAAATAAGAAATTAGATGGTGGGCTCCGATTACAGAAGATGCCTTGTAGATGTTAAGCTATATTTGCCTTAAATAAAACTGTTTAGTTAAATTAGCAATATATATATTATAAAATATCATAGATAACGTTTTATTGCATTTATTTTCCAAAAATATCATGTCTCATATTTGTCTCATTTTATGCAGACACTTGCTTAAAATGGAATTTTTATATGTTTAATTTGGAATGATAGTTGATTTATTTTTTCTCATGTGAAAACATGAATTTGTTTTGGTTAGGAGGTTTTGTTGTCTTCGAAACATGCGGATAAAAAAATGTTTTAATCTGCTTTTATCAGAATTTTTCATAATTAATTGTTACGTATGATTGTATGAAAGAAGATGTGTTTTCAAATAGCTGACCTACTTCACCAGTATAACTTTAATATTACGTATGCTTCGTTGAAAGTATATGCTTGTTTATTTTCCATGATTCATTAAAATGAAGCGATAAATTACGATCACGATGGCGAATTCTTTGATTTGCACAATATATCTTCTTAACATAAGTAAAAGTAACAATTCAAAACATGTCTTATTGTTTTAAAAATTAAGAAAAACACAAATGCAAAAATATTTTACTTCTTAATATCAATTGCTTTTTGATCGTCGTTTCTTTGAAATGACGTCATTTTCTAGTTCGTTTAAGATTTCTTGCTTTTAAATAATTAATTTCGCTTTCAGAAGATTATCGTTTGGTGCTTTTCTAAAAATTCTTTTTCAGATTTAACTGTGGCAATTTTGTAATATATTTCTATTTTGTATTTTTATTTATTTTAATTCTTTAATTGAATTAATAATTTTAATGTTTCAAACGATCAAGAAAATTTCCTATTTATCTAATTTCATATAATCACGTGATGAAAATTATATTTTTCTGTTTTTTTTGTGGTAATTTACAATTTTTTAATCAGATTTTCTAAAAATGTGATGGCAACATTTTATTAAAAGCCTATTTTTTTGAGATCCTCGAGAAAATAACATTTTATTTTTATTTTATGCGAAATAAACTGTTGAAAAGAAACCGATTATTTTTTTTAAATTCATTAAAAATAGAGTTTTAATTTATATGTCAAAACATTAGTATCATTGAAAAGGAATTTTTTAAGCCTTAACTTGATGTAAAAATCAATTTTGTGCTGTAATATTTTCAGAAGTTGTAGCAAAAAAACTTTAACATTTCGCTTAATTTTTGATTAATTAAAGATTTAAAAATTTCAATAAAGGGCTCCCAGGTGCACATTCCCGCCCCCCAAGGTATACATGTACCAAATTTGGTGTCTATATGTAGAACGGTCTGACCTGTAGAGCGCCAACACACACACACATGGTGCTTTACTATAAATAAAGATTGTATTTTTATGTAGTATATAATAGCTACCTGGAAAATTCTTTAAAAAATCTAAATATTTAAAAAAAACTCAAATTTTTTGGCAATTTAAATTTTACAAAAACTTTAGAAACAATTCAAAATCTTTTGTTGGGGATAGTTATAAGGTAATGTTTTACAAGAAATTCAATCAAAAGATAATTCCAAACATCAAAAAAAGTTTAGACATTATTTTGTAGCCTTAAATGTTCAAGTAAGATATTATTTTGCTATTGGCTGTATACCCTCGGCATTAAAAATGCGTAAACTGCCAAACTCGAATTCGTTAAGTCGTCAAATAGATTTAAAGTCATTTTTTATTGTTTGTTGTCTTGACTCGGAATACATTATCCAGGTGGAAGCTTGTATCTGAAAGCTATCGACAATTTCTAAAAGTAGTTTCTGTCTATATTCATAAAATGATTTATGACATTTTCTTCTGGGCAAATCTTGACTTCTGTATGTCTTGAATGAACTTTTTCCCCTTTGGGCCTACTCTAAAGAACATTACACAAAATCCAAGAAAGCAGTCTCTCTTCCTTTAAGAAATTTAAAAGAAGTGCGCCACTTAGAGAGAATATATTCTTTTTGAAATATTGATGATGGTCAAAGGTTTTTCTCCCTTTCATCAAACAACTTTACACTGTTATATTTATAAAATTTCCAGCTCAAATCACATTACTTATGTTGTCACATTTTTTAGAACAAATTCTAGAATTCTAGAATAAATCTTATAACATTAAAGGAGTAACTCTTGTGTATGTATAAATTTATTTTGAGTATCTCAGAAACGTCAAATTTTATATTTAGATACAGTTTTGCTTTTTAAGTCTATTCATATAGGTATCTTGCAAAGAAAGTACACGATTTTGCACGAAAAAAAGGCATTTTTATAATATTTTGGAATAAGAATATTCAACTTTCCGTTCGAAGTGTAGGCCGTGCACCAAAGCGAAAAAAAAATATCATGAATGACGAGTGTTTTTGAGTCCTGCTATTTGATTTTTTATCGTGTCAGAACACGATATTGTTTTGGGAATGAGGTTTTCTGGCGCCAACAAAAATCCGTAGGCGAAAAATAAAATGTTGCCATCGCATTTACAAAGCTCTGATTTTTAAGAAAGTTAATTGTCAAAGAAATAAAACCAAGAGAGTGCGTGATGATATGAAATGAAATAATTAGGAAATGCGATATTTTTTTAAACAATCAATGCGCGACAAAGTTTTTTATGATAGTTTGCGATAGTAAAGTGACTCATTCGATAAAACAATTAAAATGAATAAAAATATAATTTAACTCGCACTAGCACGGAGTGATTGGCCGTTCAAGAAATGATGTTCTGACATGATACATTGAAATGTGCATAGCAGATTTCATTTTAATCTTTTCACTTATTTAAATCATCTTCACATATTTTTTTTTACTTATGTACATAAGTAAAAAAACTTATTATGTACTTACTTATTCATAATTAAAAGACCCTAGTTTAAAGTTGTCTACAGACGAAACTATTGTTCAGAAAGTTATGCAATTTTGTGTAGGACAAAATGAAGGGATGGCAATTTGTTTGAGAGAATAAAAAAAGGTCAAAATTTCGTCACCAGGGGCAGTTTTTCTAATGAAATACCCATTTAACATATTTTTCACAAATTTTATTACAACAAAACATGTTCAACAAGACGGTCATCAATTTCCGATACCAGCTTGAATTGTTAAGATAGAGTGTTCTACATTTGGCCATAGTGTGTTATGGGAATAGTAAGCACATGTTGTGAGATGTTGCATTTTAAATCGCTTTAAGGTTGATTTAAAATGGCCGTGGAATATTTCTCTAGACAGACGAAGCTCATTTTTATTTGGACGGTTTGGTGAATACTCATAACTGCTGAATTTGGGATCTAGAAAACACACATTTAATCTTACAAATCCCTTTGCAGTCACCAAAAGTAACGGAGTTGTGTGGGTTTTTTGCATCATTTATTCTCGACCTGTATGTTTCTCCATGTGACAACAATGCCAGATGGTACTTGCGTATTATACTGTCTTCGCCAATGGGCCCCAATGGTTTAGTAACTCATTGGCAACGGATTACTGACCTACCGTCAGGAGAAAAACCCTGAACATGGTTGCCATAGGTAGATGAGTCTAAGTAGAGAGGGAAGTAGGCATTAAAACAGGCCACCACATTTGGCTGACTAAGCGCGCTTCATCAGACGAAAAATTCATTTCGCTTGTGCTCATGCAGATATATTTTTATATGGCAGTTAAATAAAATCAAATTGTAAGCAAACTTTAAAATTCCTTGCTATTTGAGCTTTCAAATAATGTATTGATTGAAAAAGCCTTCAACTATAATTTCTTCAACTGCTTTTGTGGTGATTTTTTTAAGACCTACGGCTGCCGTTAATTTGATAAAAACCATTGGATAATAACAAAATAGTTTGATATTTTCTTGAAGAGTCACGTGTTTTTAGAGTGGAAAGCTTAAGTTCAAACTTAAAACCCCCAGTTATGTTTTTTTTCACTAATGCATCTTTTTACTAATGATCATATCTTTTCAGTGGATAAGGAGGCAGTCTTTCAATTTCATGCCCTGTTTCTAATAGCATTTGGTCCACCCCTTCCAAATTTGGTCCAATTACGTTTGAAATTGGCATTTTTAAAGAGTTAGTGCTTGTCTGCTGTTCAAAAAATTCTGTAACATTATTAACAATAGATAATGCTTGAGAATGCAAAGACTTCCCACTTTTAAATTAAATGTAGTCATTGTATAAAGCAAATCTACAATGTAATTAAAACAAATGGCAGGTTCTCCTTCACAGCTGAGATCAAAGATTGACGGAGTAAAACATGAAATGGAATTGATGAGAAAACATCCCAAAATATGAGCATCTGACATGGACCGAACAAAGGAAAATCAGGCTTCTAATCGGCGATTCTTCTAACGATAATCGTTCTTCAAACCTGTACTTTTGGCTCCAAATAAAATACAGAACTTTCCATCACCCCCAAAATGTAATAGAATGTCTCGTTTCCAAGGCGACGGATTCCTACATTTAGGGTTACTAGGGTTTTTACTCCTGACGGTAGGACAATACATCAGTGTCGGATTGCCATATTTGGCGGTTTAGCAACTCATTGGCGACGATTTCAAATTTGGCGATAAAGTTGGGTGGTATAATACGTAAATACCTTCCAGGTCTTCAATGCTGCGAGTGTGTTTTTCATCAAGCAAACAAATTAGCACACATATTAGCCACAGAGTTGCCAGAAATGCTACTACATCTAATTATTTGAGTTACCATAGGGGAGATCAGAGCCCCGTTTAAATGAATTTTAATCTAACATGAGATTAATTTCAAATTTCTCATCAGGTCTGACAAAATAGTGCCAAAATTCTAAAAATTGGTAAAACATTCGTCATGTTAAATATTTTACAGATATCATAACAAAAAACTTATAGGATTTCAAAATAAATTATCTGAATTATATAAAATGGAAAATTGCCCTAAAATATCCAACTTCAATGAATAAATATTAATTTTAAGTCAAACTAAGAATTTTTATAATCAATCTAAAATGACTGCTAATTAGCAAATTCTGTTTGTTTTCTTGTCTAAAATTGTCTGCCTACTCTCAATTTTAGTTGTCGCTAACCATTAAAATACTTTTGAATTATCTTCTGATATCCTCACAAAAAACAGTATATGTCGGTTTAAGAATGTGATATATTCGTTTTCCATTTTTTTTTATTTCGAATATTTAAATGAATTTTATCGAATATATATATAAAATGCAGTTTCATATTTTATGAAATGCAACAAAAAATATTTTCAATTTTTTAAAATCGAATTAGTAAATGTACTTCACATATTTTATAAAATAGAATTATATAATTTCCTTCCGGCGCCCTGGATTAGGGGTAGCGCTTCTTTCCCGAGTTCGAGTCTCCATTCTGGCAGGGTTGTTCTTCTGTGTTCTATCTGTGAGATGTATGAAAGTGCCCTCCTGTAAAAAGAGATTGTGCGAGCAAATGTGACCCATGAAGTAGTTACGTTGTACCCTTGCTCCTAGTTGGTGCTACTCAAAAACAAGAAATGCTCAATCGGCTTAAAATCGCTGACGGCCGTCAGCACGCTTTTCCATGGCAAGTGCCATTAGTAACAACAACATACCTAACAAATTATCTTTTTAGTTTTTATGAATCCAATATAAAGATATTAAATTACAGTTTGTATAAAACTCAGTTCTAAACCATTTACAAATCCTTACTAATGAGGCTTTGAAAAAACCAGCAACGATGATCTCCTCAAAACTTTCTAGCATACTCTGTAATAAATTTACCATGCTATTGGGTACCTTACATGCCACTGGCGTGTATTCGTTAGAAACGAATAAATTTTGGCGTGAATCTGGCCTTTTTACTGAATCTATCATGTGATAATTTTTTAGTGCTTTAATAATATCCAAAAATCGATTTTTTGACTAGAAAAGTTTAACTTAACCGATTGACAGAAATATTTGACTCAAAGCTGCAATTATATCTATTAAATCCCACATCAAATACAATGAAGTGACCAAAGTCATGGGATGACTGTTAATATCGTGTCCGTCCTCCTTTTGCCCGGCGAAATTCAACAACTCGACGCGTCATGGAGTCCACAAGTCATTGGAAGTCCTCTGCAGGAATATTGAGCCATGCTGTCTGTATAGACGTCCATAATTGGGAAAGTGAGGATGGTACAGGAGTTTGGGCACGAACGGACCTTTCGATGATGTCCCATAAATGCTAGATGGGATTCATATCGGGCGTTCTAGGTGGTCAGATCATGCGCTGGAATCGTCCGGAATGTTCTTCATACCAATCGCGAACAGTTCTGGCCCGGTGACATGGCGCATTGTCATCCATAAAAAACCCATCGTTGTGTGGGTACGCGAAGTCCATGAATGGCTAAAAGAGATCTGCAAGCAGCTGAACATAACCATTTCCAGTCAATGATCGGTTCAGTTGCACCAGAGGACCGAGTCCATGTCATGTAAAAACAGTCTACACCATTATGCAGCCACCACCAGCTTGAACAGTGCCTTGCTGACAGTTTGGGTCCATAGCTTCGTGGGGTCTGCGCCACACTCGAACTCTACCATCAGCTCGTAACAACTGAAATCGTGACTCATCTGACCACGCCACGGTTTTCCACTGGTTCTAGGGACCAATGGATATGCTCACGAGCCCAAGAGAGTCGCTGCAGTCGATGTCGTGCTGTCAGTAAAGGCACTTGAGTCGTTCTTCTGCTGTCATAGCCCAAGGAAGACAAATTTCGCCGCACAGTCCTATCGGACACGTCCCTCGTACGATCCCCATTGATTCCTGCAGTTATTTGACGAAGTGTTACGTGTCTATTAACATTGACCATTCTACACAGACGTCGGTGGTCTCGGTCGTTAAGTGCAGGTATTCGCCCACCAGCTTGAACATCGGATGGGATGCCTGAAATTTCATTTTCTCGGCACACTCTTGATACTGTGGATCTCGGAATGTTGAATTCACTAACGATATCCGCAATGTAATGACCCATGCGTCTATCTCCAACTAACATTCCACGTTCAAAGTCTGTTAATTCTCGTCGTGCCGCCATAAGTCACGAAACACCTGTTCATATGAATAACTTGAACACAAATGAAAGCTCTGGAAAACGGACTGCGCATTTATACTTTTTCGCTGCGATACTACTGCCATCTGTATATTTGCATATTGCTATCCCATGACTTTTGTCACTTCAGTGTATGTTATGTTTAATTCTTTGTGTTTTTGAATATCATGTTTTCTTTTTACTAACAAGTAATATAAATAAACAATTTTTTAAAATCAATTCCTACTTAGATTAACGAAGGAAAATTTTATTTGTTACTCTGTATTAAATAATTACAATTGATATAAATATGTCTAGAAATATAACAGAGTCACAATATTAAGCTGCAAAATAGAAAGCAATTTTCATAGTAATTTTCCATTCTTCTTTCTACACATGGCTATCGAACCTGCATTCAATTTTGAACGCCAATTGAAGATTTAAATCCAATTGTGGCAACGTAAAATGCGTGATTCTTCTACATAAGTAGGAGTACGCAATACAGATTAGAAATTTCTAATTCTGTATATTCTGTATCATTTTAATTCGAAAATACTTCTAAATCGATTAATTAACAATGTTTGATTTTAAATTCATCAAGTATTATGAAAATAAACAGAATCGTTTAAAATAACGATAATCGTTGGGAAAAAATAATCTGAATTCATTACTTATGTGGCGGCGGGGAAATGAAGATTTTTGGCGAGAAAGTTAGTTTTTAATTGATTAATAAAAAATTAAGGAACTAATATTTGAAAAAACTGTATTAGCATCAAATGTCATCCTCTCTAAGTTTTAAAAAACTGTATTTGAACTTGAGTGGATGAATAAAAAGTATTTTATTAATGACTGAAAATTTGTACTATATATATATATATATATATATATATATATATATATATA
>JAOUZG010002382.1:919046-936511 GCA_026289955.1 Argiope argentata | reverse complement strand
AATGTTGATTTGCTTATATTTAAGCTTGGAATTTTTCTTTGCAAGTTTAAAGGAATACAACAATATGGATAAAATATTCATAATATAGTACAGTTATAATAAGTAAAACAGAAAGGAGGGCACCATTTATGAGATTTTGGTCATATTTGAGCTCTGAATTTTTCATTGCAAGTTAAAAGGAATAAAATCATATGAATAAAATATTCGTAATATCATACAGTTTGGATAAGTAAGACAGTAGTAAAAGCTCTATTTGTAACTTTTGATCCTATTTGAGTTCGGAATTTTCGGTTGCAAATTAAAAGAAAAAAAATATGCAAAGAGAGGGGAAAAAAGGAATTTCCAAGGAATGGTTCCTATCAAGCTTGTAAAGAACCTATACAATCATTCGAACACAAAAAGTTAGAGAAGAAGATGAAAAGTAATTCTTACCATTAGGTGCCATCAGGAGCAAGAGAGCCATTGCTGTGGCAACGATGTAGGCGAAGAGTTTCATCTTTGGAGATTAGTTGGCTTGAACGAGCGAAGTACTCAAACTTGTTGCTGATTCGATAGATGTGGTGAAGTTGACCGAATCTTTGGTCTTTTTAAACCCCACAGTCGATGCAAAAAACTACAACCACCTGTCACTGTTTGTTTGATATCATCGAAGACATCGATCTGCGGTTTTGAGGCTTCTCGATTTCTTTGTTTTCACAGCGGAGGAGAGAGCCTGGACCTTGGAACGCGCACCGCCTTTCTGTTTGAACAGGAATTTCCAAGGCGTATAATCCCAAATTAATTGTGTGAAAAAAAGATTAAATCTTTCACGTCTCGCGAAGCTGCTTCAAGAAAAGGAGCATAACACCTCACGTGCTTTGCTGAATCACAGTGACCAATGCCTGTTACATTCATATGTGTATTGTCATAATCCCTTAAATAGGACGAGTGCGAAGTACGATTCGTGATACAAGGCTTAAAGATACGTTAACTTTCTTGAAGTAAGCATGCGCTTGCATTGGATTATTACTGTTATAAAATCTAAAGCCTTACCAATTCATTTTCCTATAATTCCTGTAAAAATTCTCATTTCTTCATTCTACAATTATAAGTCTAAATCGTAATGAGAAGAAAAAAAGACTATTAAGTCCCTATATATGAAGTTTGACGATTCTTTTAAAAAATATACATAAAAAATTGTGAAATTTTAAATATATTTTTTAAATTATTCCATTTCCATAAATTTTATAAAGGTGTGGCATTTGAAAATTTGAGTTTACTGATATTTTTTATTAAATTATCTCTATTAATAATAAAAATGTGTGAGTATTTGTGCGTGTCCGTGTATGTGCGTGCGTGTGCGTGTATTTGGTGATCTAGGAACCAGACTGCTTGGCCGATAGCAACAAAGTTCGGCTTGAAAGTAATTTGGAGAATGGAAATATGCACTTAAAAGTGAATTTCTTGAAATTGAATTTAAAACTTAAATTAATTAAACAAGATTTTAGTTTTTAAAACTTTTACAGTAAAACTTACAGATTTTTTACAGTAAACTAACAAAAATTTTACAGTAAAAAGTACAGAAACTCTTTGCGTCATTTAAAGTTTTTTTTTTAAAAAAATGGGTCTTTGGATTGTATTAAATTACAATTTATGTAAAATATTGATGAATTTTTGCAATTTTTTATAAAAATATTTTTGAATCCATTTTTTAATAATGTATTTCATAGTTCTAATAAAATTTTAAAAAATTATTGTTTTAAATAATATTTATTCATTTGATTTTCTAGAGTTATTGAAAGTTAAATAAGGAAGATTATATTTATTTAATGCTCAAATTTCATCAAAAATAAGAAAATAAAATTATATTATTATTAAAAAATATCACGCGTGATTAAAACACTAATAAATGGAATAGTAATAATGGAACTTAAATATTTTTTTAATTCATGTACACTTCGCAAGGTTTTTAAGATAACACGACTTTGTATTATAAATTAATGCTTAAAACACTTTTCAGAGAATCTTGAGCCTCACGTAATGGACAAAAGATTTAGTTGGAATTACACCGAACCAATTTTTCATGACGGACTATTAGATAGTCAAAGACTATTATATAGTACTCAAAACCTTCTGCATTTTATACTATTTCAGAAACGAAAAAAGAAACATTGTATTATGACACTTATTCAAATTTTGAATCATTTCATAATAGTCAAAATCAAGTTCTCCCTTAAATAAACTAGAACATTCTAGTAAATTGAGATTATCTCAATTGCACGAATCCAGTCTTCCAAAACTAATTCTGAAATATTGCCTAGTGTAAAAATTCTACTAATACGGCTGAAATAACCTTTCAATAAGACAACTGACTTCCTGTTATTTTCTGACTTTCCTAATCCCCCGGGAAACGAATTACAGAAGTTGTTAAAGTCAATTCATTTCACGTCACAAACCCATGATAATACAGCTGCGCATATCATGTAAACATGTTATGCATTGCCATTCCTGTATTACGCTTTGAACATATAAGTGTCTTTAAATTCTTAAATTGTGAAGGGATCGATCATATTTTTTAAAAAAAAATTGAATAAAGCAAGTCATTATGGCTCAGATTTTAATTGTTATTTAATGCGAAATCGAAATTCAGTTGTCGTTTAAAGTATTTTTTTAATTTACGTTTAAAAGTCATGTGATATTAAAAATATGATTTGCAAACAATAGACAGAAAGTCGGTGAATTTGTATTATTTTAAGCCTATACAATACAAAATCGAAATTCAATTGTCGCATAAAAGTATTTTTTTTTATTTCAGTATAAAAGTCATGAGATATTAAAAAATATGATCCTCAAAAAAATAGACATAAAGTCGGTGAATTTGTATTATTTTAAGCAAGTTTTGAATAAAATAAAACTCTATCGCTTAGATTTAATTGTTATTTAATGCAAAATCAAAATTCAATTGTCGTATAAAAGTATTTTTTTTAAATTTACTTTTAAAAGTCATGAGATATTAAAAATAAGATCTATAAATATTAGACAGAAATGCAATGAATTTTTGTTATTTTAAACATAAAATAAAATGTTATCGCTCAGAGTTGTTACGTAATGCAAAAAAAAGTTTCTGTTCATATAAAAGTATTTTTTAAATTAAAGAAATTATGTTCTGACATGATACATTGGAATATGCATAACAGATTTCATTTTAATCTTTTTTTTTAAATTTACGTTTAAAAGTCATGAAATATTAAAAATATGATCCCCAAAGAATTAGACAGAAAGTCCGTGAATTTCTATCATTGTAAACAAGTTTTGAATAAAATAAGCCGTTATTGCTGAAATTTTAGTTTTTATCTAATGCGAAATTGAAATTCAATTGTCGTATAAAAGTATTTATTTAATTTACGTTTAAAGGTCATGAGATATCAAAAATAAGTTACGCAAACATTAAAGAGAAAGATGATGAATTTGCATTACTTTAAGCAAGTTTTGAATAAAATAAAACGTTATTGCTCAGACTTTAGTTGTTATGTAATGCGAAATAGAAATTAAATTGTCTTATAAAAGTATTTTTTTTTAAATTTACGTTTAAAGGTCATGAGATATTAAAAATAAGTTATGCAAACATTAAAGAGAAAGATGATGAATTTGTAATATTTTACGAAAGTTTTGAATAAAATAAGCCGTTATCGCTGAGATTTCAGTTGTTATGTAATGCGAAATCTAATTCAAATGTCGTATAAAAGTATTTTTATCATGTCCGAACGTGATGCTATTTGGGGGATGAGGTTTTTGGCGTCAACAGAAATCCGTAGGTGAAAAATTGAAATTTTATTATCTGCACGACCTTCTCAAAAAAATCAGCTTTTAATGACGTGTTTCCTTTGCATTTATAAAAGCTCTTATCAAAAAAAATTAATAAGCACAGCAAATAAAAAAGAAAATATGTCATTTTGAGCACGTGATTATATGAAATGAAATAAATAGGAAATGTGATTTTTTTAAACAATAAATGCGAGACAAAGTTTTTTTTTATCGTTTGCAGTACTAAAGTGACTCATGCAATGAAACGATTAAAATGAATAAAAATATAATTTAACTTGCACGAGCACGTGGTGCTTGGTCGTTCAAGAAATGGTGTTCTGAAATGGTACATTGAAATATGCATAGCAGATTTCATTTTAATCTCTTTTTAAATTTACGTTTAAAAGTCATGAGATATTAAAAATATGATCTGCAAACATTAGATAGAAGTTGGGGAATTTGTATTATTTTAAGCAAGTTTTGAATAAAATAAAACGTTATTGCTCAGATTTTAGTTGTTATGCAATGCGAAATCGAAATTAAATTCTAGTATAAAAGTTAATTTTCTCTTCTTATTTTTAATTTTCGTTTAAAAGTCAAGAGATATTTAAAAAAATATGTAAACATTAGACAGAAAGTCTTTGAATTTGTATTATTTTAAGCAGGTTTGGAATAAAATACCTGGATCCCTCCACCCCTGGAGGCTAGACTGCCCCCCCCCCAGACTTTCGTGGCCTCTTTCTACACCAGCCTGGGTAATCTAAGAGATAGAAAGTTTTGACTTTTCATTCTTTGTGCTGATTTCAAGAAAATGTCTCTGGTTTTAGAAATTGACCCACATTTTTATGTTCAATGAAAAATAATTGATTATTTATATGAAAATTGTTTTATTCTTGCAAAAAACATTGTTTTTCTTTTGTCGATGTCTAAAAAGCCAACTCATCGTATCCAATTCACTAGAAGAAAAGATATACTCAAATACAAGAATAGATTTTCTGGGAAAGGTAATTTCTGTTAGTAATCTTGGAATTATATCCCATTCAAATTTTGAACAGAAAATAATTGAGATTAGGAATGACTAAAGATCTTTAACAAATCTTCCTGCCTGAGAATAAAAAAATGTTCTAATTTAGTTTGATAAATTTTGACTTAAAGATGAATAAGCAATTTTACTCCTGTATTTTCACTTCCTTAATTTGAAGAAAAGACATCATATAACATTTTTCTGAGTTCTTCCATATTTTTTTTTCTCTCAGACTCAGACACAGAAAAAAATATTCATCAATATATCAAGATCTAATTTTGTAACATCAGAATTCCTTACTTTTTTCCATTTCTTTCTCGTGTATAAAGTATTTGAAAAAAAATTATCTCTCTATATATTTTTTTTGCATTCGTTCAAAACATTTTAAAATTAAAAACCGAAATCAAAACTTGTAAATATGATCACAACTCACAAACGATTGTTATGTTTATGAATGAGATAGTCAGAAAATGTTTGATCAAGACATGTAAAATTCGGTATGCCAAAATTGTTGATCATCATCAGATTTAGAGATAAATATGCCTGAGAGAAGACTATTTCTGTAGATATTAGTGAAGTATGCAGAAGTGTTTGGAAGTTAAACGCAATTTTTGTATAGATTTTCATTAAATTTGTTTTTTTTATGTTTGTAAAAATTAAACTTTATACACGTGCTCTCCAGATATTAATAAAATAATTAATATTTTAATCGAATATTAAATATAATATGAAGTTCGATTCTCAAATGTAAAACTAATAAAATTATAAACATAAAAAAACTAAACATAGTTAAAATTTGATTTTATAAAACTGGCGCCACCTGGGGGTGAATTTGAGAAAAACAATTGGTTTAAACCTTCAGTAATATTTATAATGATAAATTTAAATTTAAAAACTTAAAAAAAGTAATCCTTTAATAGTCGATTAATAAAATTGCATTTAAAAAATTGCTTTTTGATGCACTTTTATTAAATCTGAACTTGTTTGGTGATTTTAAAAATGAATTTTCGCAACGGTTTTTTAATTCTGATTTTGATGTCTAAGTTCAGTTTTCAGCTTTCATATATTATTGATGACACTGTTTTAATATTTCCAAAACTTAAATATCAGTAAATTGAATTTTACTTAGCAATTTACTTAATTGATTAATTTAATCAGAAGCCAGTTTACTGAATTAAATTTTGATTCCAGCAAAAATGTTACCTACTAGGAAATCTGGAAATAATTTGATACAGTCGTTCTATATAAACAATAATAATATCATTTTACAATGTTATATTTTTTTTATTTATAAAATTATTTTTACGGACTAGTTTCATTGTACTTAATTTTTTTTTTCTTTTTCCCCAAACTAAATGCAGTATGTCCATGAAACAGCTTTCCATTGTTTCGAGATGACAATAATTAAAACAAAGTAACGAAACAAAACTATCTTGGGAGAATTATTAAAAAGTAAAGAAAAAATATTTAAAAAAATATTTCTGCGAAAACAAATTAAAACAAATATAAAAGTTTAAATGAAATCTGCTATGCATATTTCAATATATCATGTCACAACATCATTTCTTGAACGGCCAAGCACCACCTGTTCGTACAAGTCCGATTACATTTTAATTCATTTTAAATGTATAATTTATATTTTTATTCATTTGAAATAAATTTCTTTCATGTAATTACGTGCTCAAAATGACATTTTTCTAGATTTTATTTGCTGTAGTCATTAACTTTTTTAAATCAGAGTTTTTGTAAATGCAAAGGCAACGCATTATTAAAAGCTGTTTTTTTTAGATGCCCGTGCAGATACTAAAATTTCAATTTTTCGCCTACGGAATTTTGATGACACCAAAACCCTCATCTCAAAAACAACAACATGTTTTGACATGATAAAAAAATAGAATTTCATATTACTGATAGGATAGATTTTGCCATCTTTTAGAACATTAATATCACTAATTATAAATGAATGCATGAAAAAAAAGGTTTACTAAAAAGTAAATTAAAGTTCAAATTTTAAGATGTTTCAGATAAAAATATGACATGAAATGAAAAAATTTACAAAAAATATTTTTTTATTGCAACGAAACTTTTTCATACTTTCTGAGAACGGAATGACTCATTAGTAGAATGCTACAAACCGAAAAGCTGAAAGTTCGCAAGTTTGTATCTAACCTCAGGCAAGTTGACTAAAAATTCTTTTAATAATGATTTATTTTCTCTTTTTCCTCATTTGTTCCAAATTGTTCTTATAATTTTTATATCTTTCTAAGTTGGAAATATACAAGTTGTTTTGTCTTGTGGATAAAAACTGAAGCAACGTTTAGTTTCTAGAATAAAGTTTGGATTTGAAATTAGCGAGAGTTATCTTTGACTTCGGTAAACACAAGGTTGATCAACTCTAAAATTTATCTAATTGACATTATTAATAAACAATACATCTACAAGCTCAGTGTGTTTAAGTATAAATTATTGCATAAACATCACTTTTTACTTTCTCGCATGTATGCGAAGAATATAAAGAAAAAAAAATACAATCTCCAAAAAATTCGAAACGTTGGCGGTTCGCAAATAGAACATAGTTTCTTGAATAGCCAAGCACCACGTGCTCTTGCAATTTAAATTATAATTTTATTCATTTTAATCGTTTCATTGAATGAGTCCCTTTAGTATTGAAAACGATCCAAAAAAACTTTGTCTCGCATTTATTGTTTTTAAAAAATTTCACATTTCTTATTTATTTCATTCCATATAATCAAGTGTTCAAAATGACATTTTTCTGTTTTATTTGTTGTAGTCATTAACTTATTTTTTTAAAAAATCAGAGCTTTTGTAAATGCAAGGGCAATGCATAATTAAAAGCTGATTTTTTGAGATGCTCGTACAGATAATAATTTTTTTAATTTTTCGCCTACGGATTAAAATTTTTATTTTTCTCCTACGAATTTTTATTAACGCCAAAAACCTCATCCCCAAAACAACATCAGGCTCTGGCATGATAGCACTTTTATTTTGTTATCCTAAGTAGGAATTGACTTAAAAATTTTTTTATATTACTTGTTTTTTATTTATAACTTCAATAAACTAAAGCCTTCCCCAATAAATGCTCTACAAAATGATATAAATATCTCATGTATCCGTTAACTATTTCTCGAGTTTTTGTGGTTGAAACATACAGACGCTTGTAGGAGACTTCATTTTACACTATGTATAGATGTGGAATTAAGGCGACCAGGGACCTTTAAAATGCCTTTTTGCAAATTTCACCTCAGCAATTTGAAATTTTACAGGCATTAGGAGTAACACTATTCTAGATGACACACAAAATTTTAAAGCATTATAGCAATTTATTTATGAGTTAGGGGGGTTAACATAATATAACATTAGCGGTAAATAACGTTCATGAAAAATGTTTCAGACGCTCCAAATTTGTTCGAAAGCACTCCAATTTTTATTATTACTTTCTCTAAAACTTTTGAAACAAAAGTTGGGATTAATTTTGAAGTTTGAGTAGGAAATATGTAAATTAACCAACGCAATAAATTAAAACTACTTAAACTTTTTTAAAACATCAGTAGTTTTACATTATTATATTGGTTGATTTTGAAATTTTGTACTGAAACTTCAAGATTGATCCCAGCTTTTGTTTCAAAAGGGTTAGAGAAAGTAATAATAAAAATTGGAGTGCTTTCGAACAAATTTGAATTGCCTGGAACATTTTTCATTAACGTTATTTACCTCTAATGTTATATTATGTTAACCCCCCTAACTCATAAATAAATTACTATAATGTTTTAAAATTTTGTGTATCATCTAGAATAGTGTTACTCCTAATGCCTGTAAAATTTCAAATTGCTGAGGTGAAAATTGCAAAAAGGCATTTTAAAGGTCCCTGGTCGCCTTAATCTTTCAATACATTACTAATATTCATTGTATGGAGTAATAATTCATTTTATTCATCAGTCACAAATACCTTTAAAACAACAAGAGTTATTTTATAACGGTCTTGTATGTTCTCCTTAAGCACATTTCTTGAAATCATAAAGTCCTTAAGCATCTTAATTCATCATTTCTCAACCACTCTTCATATGTTTAAACAAAACTGCGATGTCGTGGTCGTTGTCTTATCAACGGTGAAAAGTTCTAGAAAAATCCAGATGGTGTGATTAAACATACATCGAGAAAAATATGGAAGAAAAACTATATTGTATTTTTTGTCGAATAATATATAAATCTGATAGGCAATAAAGGTAGAATAAAAATTCCATCTCACGCGCAAAACATTAAAAATTTATTTATACATGATTTAAAATATTAATTGATAAGATATAAATAAATATAAGGTTCTATTCTTAATTTTCAATGTTTGGTTTTTTTTTCTTTAGTTAGCTCAGAATAAACCAAAAGAAAAATTACAGCTTCACGTAATATTTATCGTCAATATCTTGATTAATTTTCATATGTATTGAATTATAAGTTTGTAATTTTATCATACCAATCACAATATCGTAATACTTAATTTTATAATAGCTATCGCACTATCGATATCATATTATCGGACTATCGTAATCTTATCATAACTATAAGATATGGTTATCGATGTAAGAGACTTCTGTGCCCAACGTATAAAAATGTTTTCAATATTTAAGGAAAGATAAGAAAACCAGCTTACGATTTTATAAAAGTATTTACACCAGGTTTATTATGACTTCCATAATATATATTGTAATTTTGCATTATTATCATGTGAGAACAAGATGTTGCTTTGGTTAGGAGGTTTTGGTGTCTCAGAAATTTACGAGCAAAAAAAAAATAAAGATTATGGTTTTCCGGAAAGTTTCGGTTAAAGAATTTTTACCTGCTTTTACCAGTATTGCATCATTATTATTTATACCTCTTTGAAAGCAGATGCAGTTTGATCTGTTATCACCAGTATTGAATTATTATTACGTATAATTCTTTACAAAAGAGGCATTTTCAAAAGGATGACGTAAAACTATGACATTATAGCTGTTATTTCATAGCAAATTCGTTAAAATTCAGAGAGTTTATTTGCCACCTATGAAAAATTAAAAATGAAAGCTTTAAGATATTACCATTATATATATATATATATAGAGAGAGAGAGAGAGAGAGAAGACGTAATTGTTCGGCTTAAATCGGCTTAAACTGGTTAATGTCTTCAATTAATTAGGATAAACAATGGCTTAAAAATAATAATGCTCTCACATGATAACTTCAAATTTACGATCGAAGAATTCATTTTCTTTTATTCACTTAAATTTGCCTATATGATGTATTTCAGTTTTATTTAAGGAAATTAAATAAAATTTATCATTAAATAAGTTATTGGTTTTTACTTTATTTCTTTTTCTAACTTAGAAATAATGTTGTTGTATTCATTTCTTTGTTTAAATTTAGAGTCCTCGCCGTTAATTTTACTTTCGCTAAAATTTTCATCATCATTAATTCTATTTCTTTCACTAATCTGAAAATCATGATTAATTATTCGACTTTTTTTATTGAACTGAATACTTTTTGATTGAACATTATAATGGAAATGCACACTGATAAATAGGTAAGAAAACTCTGCTAATTAAATGTATAAAACTACATATATTTAATTAGCATTAACTAGCTACATACATTTACTTGACTCTAACTTTTTATCCAACCAGTATCACAGTGACTATAAGAATGACAAAAAAAATCTTTTTTCAGCCCTTTAGATTCAAATGAGGATCTCGTAATTCTAAGAAAGTAATGTGCACCTACACAAAAGTAATTTACTAAATTTATTGAGACTGGGCGACAAAATAAAGAAGCGACAAAATAAGAAGTTTAATTTAAGCGACAAAATAAAGAAGTTTAATTTAAATATGGAACATGCAGCATAAACCCTCTGTGACTACAGTTATATGTGTCAATTTTAATCCAATAATCAATTAAACAAAAAAGTGTTCAAAACACACATTCTATTTTCTAATATCAAATGAATATCCACTACATCTCAGATTGTTGTCTAATGGGTTCTTTCTTTTATCTCCAACAGCATACATCTAACAATTCATAAGTCCTTTATTTATTTTTTTATTCAAACAGGGATCTTGTATAACCCCGAAAATAATGTGTCCTTATACTAACGCGAATATTTCGAGCTATTAAAACAGATTACTGTGCCCAAAGAGGCAAAATAAAGAATTTTATTTAAATGTGAGAAATTTAATATGTGACATTGTTAACATTGTTAATTAAGCATGTGACATTGTTAACATTGTTAATTAAATTGTGACCAAGATTGTAATCATGTGGCAAATTTAAATTGGTCAGAAAAAGGGTGACCAAAATACATATTTGACTTTCTGATACGTGTGTATCAATTAAATTCAACGATTAATCGCCAAATACTGCACTCTAATAGTAATTTTTCAATTCCTACAATTAGCTAACACTCTCCACTAGTAAGAAATTATGCTAGCGTTGAAGTTTCAACGCCAATCGAGGCAACACAAAATGCCTGAATTTTCTATGGCAGTTGGGGTAATACAGATGAGAAATTTTTAATTCTTTTTATTTGTATTATTTTAATTCAAAAGTACCTTAAATTAAATCCGAAAAATCGATAAATTAACATTAAATGTTAATGTATTGATTAAATAATATATATCACATTAATTTTAAATTAATTTTAGTTTTAATTTTTTTTTAATTTATTTAAATTAATTTGATTAAATTAATTTTAAATGCATCAAACATTAAGAAAATAAACAGAATCGTTTACAAAAATCGACCGAATACATGTGAAGTCTAAACTCATTAGCTAAGAGAAAAAAAAAAACTAACTGAATGCGTTACTTATTTGGTGGTGGGGAAATGATGATTTTCAGCGAGAAAGTTAGTTTTTAAATAATTAATAAAAATTAATGGATTAATATTTTTAAAAAAACGTATTAATGTTAAATGTCATCCACTGTAAGTTTTAAAAAATTTGCTTGAACTGTAATAGAGGAATAAAAAGTATATATATATATATATATATATATATATATATATATATATATCCGAACACAAATGAGATTAGGCCTAACATGTTTTCGGCCGATTATTTCAAACGATTCTATGTATTTTCATAATGTTTGATGCATTTAAAATTAAACATTGTTAATGAATCAATTTTTCAGATTCATTTTGAAGTACTTTTGAATTAAAATAATACAGAATAAAGAAAATTAAAAATTTCTAATCTGTATTGCATTCCGTAACTGGTGTAGAAAAATCTCGCATTTTGCATTGTCACTATTAGCTTTGAATCCTCAATTGGCTTTGAAAATTCAGCGCTTGTATAATTTTTTTTATCCCTTATTTATAGTCATTATAATTTTTTGTAAGGATAGTCTTTTTGGTATGGCATTGGATTTGCATCCCTTGAGCTGCGAGTTCTAACACCATATACAAAAAAGAGAATGAAAAATTTAAAGGAAATTCGTTTTCTATTTTGCCGCTTAATATTGTGACTCTGTTATATTTATATACTTATTTATATTGATTGTAATTATTTAATAAAGAATAACTAAAATTAAATTCGAACACCATATATAGGCGAATGGAAATTTGTTCTTTATTTTGTCGCTTAATATTGTGATTTTGTCATATTTATAAACATATTTATATTAATTGCTGTCATTTAATAAAAAGTAACTAAAGTAAAAATTGTCTTTGTTAACCTAAGTAGGAAGTAAATTAAAAAAATTGTTTTTTATATTACTAGTTTCAACTATTTTCTTCTCAAAAACATATAAATATTTCATTAATTTATTAGAAAATATGCGAAATAATTTCGGAAATACCACTTCCAATAATTATAATAAACTTTTTAAATGATTAAAAATTTTGTATTTTGTATTTTAATAAAAATGTAATAGCTCATAATTAATTTTGAATTTCTTCAAATTAAATATCAAAGAATTGTTGAAAAATGAAAACAGATCACGTTGGAAAGATAAAATGTTTTATTTGGCAAATCATTCCATATTTATCATTCTCAATTTCATTTTCCTGCGATATTATAATCAATACTTGTTCAATCCATGCATTTTTCCACTTCAATACAGCTCTTTCCGGCTGATTCTATTTCTTGTTTTTTCATTATTATTCCTTCTTGCAATGATAGCAGGAACAGGTTTTCGCCGATTTGAAGACGAGCTCCTTCATACCTCCCACGCACATCACTTCCACGAACATCTAAGAAACAGAAAAAGATCGTTTTCAAATTAAATAACTCATTCGTGGGCTCTCACACGAAATATGACAAGAAACATCGAAAAAGAAAATTGCAGAGGCTTCGTCTTTATAAACTTTCTATTGACAAACGAGGTGTACTCTATTTCTGTATATTTGTAGTAAACATTTTTCTTACTTTATTCGTCAAGTATACGCACTTATAGCAAATCTGTTTTGTTGTCATCCATTTTTTAAGGAAGGAATGAAGGAAGCGAAATATTGTCGACGAATTTCTGCAGCGCCAATTCTGAGATCATATTTTTTCGTAAGTTAACTTCGATACGTACTTCTATAAATAGATTAAGTGGTGCTTCAACAAATTTACAATACGCAATTTTTCTCTAACTTTTTGTATTATATATTTTTGATTATGTTCTTGTAAAAAGACCAATTTGTTTTCATACTTTTAATTTTAAAGAATGGCAACAGCGAACTGAAATAAAGTTTATATTTGAAAATACGTAAAAGTACGGAAAATAGCAAAAGGTTATATATTGTTTCACCAAATTTATAGCAAATTATTTTTTTTCTAAATTATAAATGTTTTAATTAGAATGATAATGTTTTAAAGTTAGCAGATTTTCTACAAAATATATAGTATGACACTAAAAATTTCTTTGTGGAGATCTTTCAATTTTTTTATATCATTACATTTTGGATAATAATTGCTCAGTAAAAAAGGAATTTTTATGCATTTTTATATAAAATTTTAATAAATTAAAAATCAGTTCGAAATTTTAATGTTTATCTCGATAATTCTTGAACATACTGGTAATTTTTAAATTGTTTTAAAATTCAAACAATATTTTTGTATTAATATCAAATTTATTCTCAATGTAATTTAATCAGTGTTAATAACTTTACGAAGAAAACAATTGGTTCTTTCA
Source organism: Argiope argentata (assembly GCA_026289955.1). NCBI lineage: Eukaryota > Metazoa > Arthropoda > Arachnida > Araneae > Araneidae > Argiope > Argiope argentata. The sequence continues at coordinate 922,543 of JAOUZG010002382.1, read as the reverse complement.
AATTTGTCACATATTTATCTTTTGAACAATAATTGATACGAAAGACATTTTTAAAATTTAGGATTAAAATTTTAATTAATTAAAAATCAGTTCGAACCTTTAATATTTTTCTTCATAATTCTAGAACATAGAGATCATTTTTAATTTTTTTTTAAATCCAAACGATATTTTTTTTATTTATTTGAATTTTATTCTCAGTGGAATTCTATCAATGTAAATCTCTTTACAGAGAAGACAATTGAACCTTTCAAATTTGAAGCATATTTGCTTTTTGGACTAAAATTGTTAACTGAAAAAAATATAAAAAATTGATAAGGATTTTAATTAATTAAAAATTAATACGAGATTTTAATGTTTTTTTCAATAATTATAGAACATACAGATCATTTTTAAATTGCTTTGAAGTGCCAATGATATTTTTATTAAAATCAGTTTTATTCTCAATATAATATTATCTATAAAAATCTCTTTAAATAGAAGTCAATTGGACTTTTTAAGTTTGTCACGTTTGTACTTTTTGGGCAATAACTGCCCACTAAGAAAGACATTTTTTAAATTTTTGATAAGAATTTTAATTAATTAAAATTCAATTCGAAATTTTAATGTTCTTCTCAGTAATTCTAGAACATAAAGATCATTTTTAAATTGCTTTAAAGCCCGAACGATAAATTAATTAGCATAAATTTTATTCTCAGTTCGATATTCTCTTTAGTTTTATTAATTTTTTTTTCTAAATTTATCATCCAATAAGTAATACAATTGATGCTTCATGTTCATTCATAATTTAAATGCTTATCAGTCTGTTTAATTTCGCATTCGGCTTTCACAGTATAACTTCTAATTCTAAAATAATTATTTATCATTTTATTTTTAATAATTTATATAAATTTTAAAATTAAGAAGAAAAGAAATAATAAAACTGAAGCTTATGAAATAAATAATATTTTTTAATAATTTAAAATAATAACATAAAAACCCGATAAAATATATCGAGTTACAATTTCATTGTCTTTCCTTTTTCTATACGGTTTATTTTTATTCCTTAAAGCATGGTAAAAGAATAAATTTTATATAAATTTATTTTTCTTTGCTCTTTTTAAAACATAAATCAGTGAACTAAAATAATGTTATTTTTCCTTTTATTTAAATTTTCAACTTAGATTCTATGTTCATGTTGTAAAAGATTTGTTTGTAAAAGTTTTGTTGATGTATCTTTTATTTAAAAAATTTTATAATACAATGTGCTTAAAATCTAAATTCCAAACAGTTTTTAAAATTTATAAAATATATAATTTAATTTTTTTCTAAATATAAATTTAAAAATGTCGGTTTCTAAAATATTTGAGTTTCAAAATTAACTAAGCAAAAACCTAACGAAAAAAAGTCAAATTATCTCTATAAGAAAACTTAATTGAAAATATTAATCACTCAATTTTAATTTTCATAATACATCAATTTTTATTTTGAGGTTCAATTATTAATTTATTCAGTTAAGTTGTCTATTATTTAGAATCAAAAATACATGAGAACAAAATAAAAATTTTAAAAAATCTAAAAACCAGGATTAAAATTTGGGATTACTTACATACTTTTTCTTTAAAATAAATAACATCAAATAATTATTATTGCTATAAAAGCTGTCATTTTTCTTTTTTTATCGCATGCAATGCGTTTATCTAAAAATTTTTATTCATCTAATAATGAGAATTATTAGATGAATGAACTTTTATCTAAACGGTTTAACTGAAATAATATATATATATAACCAACAACATCTATGAACTTGCCGATCTCCAAGTCGATTAGTAATACATGTATTCCATAAATATCTTCTAATACCTTCCATAACAAATTAGCCATAAATATCTTCTAAAAAACAATTCTCGATGAAGAGATCCTATAGAATACTTTGCAAGTTCACAAACCTGACCTATGGAATTTTTTTCTTGTGAAAGTTATCCTAAATTCTACACCAAACGAGTGACATTGATAGAATTAATAAAGGTTATTGAACAATAATGCATCAGAAAACCAAACATCTTGTAAAATATCCTCAGATATATTTAAAGTAATATGTTAAATTTTCATCAAAGAATTCTTTTAATATAAAACAAAATGCTTATACATGTAAACAAGGGAAATTAGATCAGAAATAAATTCTAACAACATATTTCAAAGACACAATAAGTTCGTTTTAATTTGCAAAGGTCAATGCCCTTGGGCCATTTTTGGAAGGTACGAGTACATCCTCAACCTTCATATTGCTTATCGTCCTTAACTTTTCATCACAAACTAAGATGAATTTCTTACTCCTCTTCAGTAACACCATCTCCCACGACTCGAAAATACCCACCATAAAGCGACATCAATCTTTTAACTCCGAAAAGCTGAAAAACATCAACATTGGCGGCGAAAATACTTTGCACTCGCCAAATAATCAAGTTTCGCCTATACGTGCTCCTTGATTCAATAACGCGAATCTAAACAAAAAAAACCCAAGCTAAAAATATCTGAAATACCTTCTTCAAGATTTTTCTGCTTTTCGAAATGGAGATTCTTTTTCTCTGAGAAAATCATCGTCAGATTATATAAAGAAAAAGAATGAAAGAAAACTGAATCTGAATTGCCTTTTTGCTTTCCAAGGGCATTTGTTTAACTTTGAGGAGTATTCTAAGAAATGGTACTATTCAGATTATTTTTTTTCTAAGGCGTAATATTAAGAGAACATTTCTGTATTTTTCAAGAGTCCCGAAACTATTTCATTCATCGTTCTATCGCATCGATCCAGTTTCTTTTTTTTATCTCCAGTAAAAAAATAAAAAATAAAAAATGTATTTTGGGGTATTTTTTTATTTTATCCATATCTTAGGAAATAACTGAATAAAATATTGAGAGTGTTATCCCACCTTTTTTCGGTTGGATATTCTGAGCTTCTGGAAAAAAAAGAAGAAAATTGAGTTGCTTTTTATACCACTTTCAGACTCACAGAGAGAGCAGAAAGTTTAGACAACAGGAACATTGGTACTTTGGCATTTGCATATCATTTCACACTTGTCAGGGTTTTTCTTTTAATTCTAGTTTCTTGATTTAATTATTATAATATTATGGCATACGTTATTTAATATAAAAACTGCACCTGAAAAAAAATATGGTAGTTTTCATTCCAATCGCATGAATTTGGTCATCTCTAATAACGATCCTTTTGTAAAATCTTATTAAATACAGACGCTTCCTTTAATTTAAGCAATTTGGCTATTCGGAAATTACTTATTTGAACTAAATTCCAAGACACGAAAGTTCCAAGACAAAACTTTTAGAATAATTTAGGTGCTTAAACTGAATTTAAATTAATAAACCAGTGCTGATTTAATATGATGAACAAGCAAAGAAAAAATTAGTCTACAAGATAATTCTTCCTTTGTACATATATATTCTTTAATATATATATACATAATGGCTTATGTACATATATCTAAGGTATATTGGCTTATAATGTA
>JAOUZG010002382.1:901394-913742 GCA_026289955.1 Argiope argentata | reverse complement strand
TGTGTGTGTGTGTGTGTGTGTGTGTGTGTGTGTGTGTGTGTGTGTGTCATCAAAAAAGAATTGAAGATCGAATTTTTGGGCATCTCAGTATATTTTTTCTATATTTCAGCAAAGTATCCGAAGACAGATATGTCATGATAACATGTTGCCTTTCCCATTAGCAAGAAGATACGTGATAAAGTAGAGACTGATTCCTGGCTAGATATCTCTGTTTTACTCCCATTTCCTTCCTGCAAAAAGTGTGCCATTCAGCTTAAATCAATAGTAAAAGCGCAATCGTCGCTTATGTAACGAGAGCCATCTGCCGATCATGAGTCTAAATATTCTTCAAAACATTTTAAAGCAGAAAGGAGTTTACTTCACAGCTAAACTTTTGCTTACAACATTTAAAGGAAAGTAAGCCGGCTTGCTGGCACAGAGGTAGCGCGTCTTTCTCATGTTCTGGAAGTCCCGGGTTCGAGTCCCGGTTCGGGCATGATTGTTATTCTGTGTGCTATCTGTGAGATGTGTGAATGTGGCCCCCTGTAAAAAGGGGTTGTTCAAGCGAATGTGGTGAGTGTGTAGCAAAGTCGTACTCTTGGCCCTAGTTGGCGCTACTCAAATACAAGTGATCCTTCATACGGCTTAAATCTGCTGCTGGGTTCAGCAGCGGACTTGTCCATGGGAAGTGCCATTTGACACAACAATAACAAATGAAAGTAAAGATAATGTTTTCTAACGATTCCAGAAATCAACTTGGTATGTTGTTGTTGCTTATACCCCTTACATTGAACATCAATTCAAACAAAGGTTAAGAGAATGTATAAAATGGGGTGCAGTACCTTCTGAGGGTAAAGATCCCTGAGCACCCGAGGACAGAAGTCTGACTTTAGCTCATAGGAATATGACACTCACACACTTGCTTTCACAGCCCCTTTTTACCGGGGGTGGGGGTCTCTTTTACATACTTCATAGATAGAACATAGGGTAAGGAATAACTACGACCGAAGCAGGACTGAAGCCCGCGATACGGGAAGATGCGCTACCCCTAGACCAGAACGCTCGCAAACTTTAACATAAGTTGATATTAAACCCACCAGCGAGTGACCGAGCTCCGCTCGGAGAAAACAGGTATCGAAGCTAACTCGTTGAAATGTCGGAAATGTGGGGCGATTTTCGACTTGGTAACCATTCCTCGTATTATAGCATAAGATAAAATTAAAACTTAAGCTCCAAGCATGCGTTACGAGTAAAAGGGAAAAAATTATCTTATTAATATGTTGCCATCAGATTGACAAAAACTCAAATTTAAAAAAATAAATTATTATTGCGCATTAAACATATAAAAATGCAATTTTCATCACGTGTCTGCATGAAATGAAAAAATATATATATATGAATATTGATATAGATGGCATATTGGCTATAGATGGCAGCACATTACCACTTGAAATTTAAGTAGCCATTATGGCGAACTAATAAAGTTTGAAAATATTCTATCTGTAACTCCGAACTGCTCAACCGTAGCGCTTCAAAACCGGCGCCAATCGATTCCTCGTGGCCAAAAACCCCAGACCCCCAAGTTTACCGGAGTTTATTAATTCTGGGGCGATTTTCGACTTGACAACCATTCCTCGTATTATTATTAAACCCATTGAGGCGTGCATTTTCCAATAAGAGTTGTTCTGTTTGTTTATATTACTTTCATTATAAGTTGTATAAGAATATTTGATTCTTCTGAAATCTACCGGCATGATATTTTCATACAAACTGCCTCTGGTAGCAATGATATTCGGATCTAAACGCCATTCTGCTGCTCTTTTCTCCATAGATAAATGTATAGATCCATCCACAAACTTTGACCTGGTTTTAAAAATCAATCAAGGTATTAAGTATTAGATTGTTTTATTTTTCTGCTGTAGAGTTGTATAAAGAATTTAATTTTCTCTATTATAAAAGAAAACAAAGAACATTTCAATAAAAGGCAGATTTTTTTACATGGGTGATACAAGTGAAAAAAGATTGTTCTTACATCTTCAGTTTCCATGATGTTGCAGCACTGTCCCACTGACCAGATGGACTGTCTCGCGTTCGATCGAAGAATCCATTCGGGAGATGGGGTGGAATAGGAAGGACAGAAGCCTCTGCAAGCGTTCGTCGTCACCTGGAACTCCACGCACCCAGGGATTCTAATTTTCCTGGTATGTCCTACAAATAGAAAAAAGTCATCAAAATTATAAATTTTGTTCTTTAATTATATTAAACGCCTTGGCAAATCGTCTATTTTGACCGAATAATTTGAATTAAAGTTCTTATATACTTGATGTTCATCATTCCTTCAACATAACCAGCTCTGAAATTAATCCAATTTGAGAAATTTGTAGCAAAAACTAATGAATCACAAACAAAACCAAATTCTCCATACAGACTGTGAAATGCATGTAAAAATGAACAACAAGAATATTTAGTAGCAAAATAATGGATGAGAAAGATCTTATCAATGTCTACCCGAAAAGTGATCACAATGAAAGCATGGAAAATAAATTAACAAAAAAAATTTTACAAGCCAAAACATTCATTTCCGTTGAAAATAAATCAGAGCACATTGTACATGTGAGAATTTTCAACACCAATTGGGACAACGCAAACGCGGAAATTTTCTACGCCAGTTGGAGTAACTCGACACAGATTAGAAATTTTTAATTTGGTTTATTTGGTTTTATTTTAACTCAAAAGTACTTCAAAAGGAATCCGAAAAAATCTATAAATTAACACTGTTGAATTTTAAATACATCTAGCACAAAGAAAATAAACAGAATCGTTTAAAATAATCCACCGAAAACATTTTAAGCCTAACCTCATTAGTATGGGGAAAACAAACTGAAATCTTCCCAATTAGGAGGGAAGAATTTCAGCTGGAAAGTTATTTTTAATTAATAAATAAAAAAGTAATCACTTAATATTTTAAAAAACTGTATTAACATCAAATGTCATCCACAACAAGCTTTAAAAAATTTACTTGAACTTGAGTGGACGAATAAAAAGCATTTTATTAACGATTGAAAATTTGGGAAAGATATATAAAGGAGAGTGTGAACCAATAGTAGATATTGAAAAAACGTACTTATTATCCATAAAATTAATATGAAAGATAATAAAATGATTTCCAAAAAATCGCTAAATACAACATACTAGTTGTGGGTGACCTAGGATATGTGTAAAATATTCAGAATTATCAAATACTCAGGATCAAATTATTTCCCGTCACAATATATTCTTTCTCATATTTCGAAAAGTATATATCAAAAAATGTATCCGAAAAATTATGCGTCATAATCACTTCTATCATTTTCCATTATCAAGAAGATATATGATAATGGAAAGACCAATTCATGGGGATAATTCTCTATCTTAATTCATATCTTTTGATGCAAGATGTCTACAACTTAGTTTAAGTTCTATAGTTAACCTAAAATTGTCGCTTCTGAAAACAGAGCCATCTGCCGATCGTTAGTCTGAATTTCCGCAGAATGCTTTACGACGAAATGAGTGTTCTTTAAAGTTTAGAGTAAAGGTCATGAGAACGTTTGATATACAATATTCCCAACATATGACCGAACAAATTAAAGTATTGAAAAATTGTAAACTAGTTGCGAGTTATATTTTTTAAACATCAACTTTTTTTCGAATTTCATGTAAAAGTATAAGCTTCATCAATGAATTTCCTGCTAATGTATATTCAAAATAAATCACTTTGAAAACCATTTGTTTAATAAAATCGTATATCTTGTTTAAATCTTATGGGAACACATTAGCATTATCTTTCGAAAATGGTAAAAGTCATACTTTTGTACAATAAAACATGTCAACGTTTCTGTTCGAACAAAATAAAATACATTGATAAATGTTATAAATATACACTGAAGTACAAAAAAACTGGTGCACCTATTTAATATCGTGTAGAGCCCCCCACGAGCCCCCATTCAGAAATGCCACAGCACAACGTGGCATGGATTCAACTAATTTGTGAAGTTATTCTATAGACAGTTCCCGAAAGAAATGGGAAGAATGCGAAACAGGCCGTTCCACATATAAAATAATACCGAAAGTTTCTCTCCACACTACCAATTGGAACAGAGCGAATGTCCTTTTCTTCACTGGACACGGCCCATTCCCGACATACCTACACAGATTCCATCTAGCCAACTCTCCTTACTGTAGCTGTGGGGAAATGGGATCTCCACTTCACTATGCCACAGAATGCCTACTCACTCTCTCATGGCACATGAGAAAGCCAGAAAGAAATCTCGAAGAAGAATGGTACAGGAGAGTTGCATCAAATACCCTTTCAGGCGGCAAAATCCACTCCATAGTAAACCATATTCATAAATACCAAGACCTGCAATAGTTGAGACCAGAATTCCCCTTGTGATAATCAACCAAAACTATAACTTAAAAAGTCCCTTAAAAGTGCATTTCTCATCATGGAAATCAAGACCCCAGGACCCAGATGGACGCTCCGTATTCCTGACTCACAATTAATTTGTCAATACCCCCCTTTTCAGTTGGTGATATAATTCCCCTGTAAGCTCAACCCCTTAATCATCATTTTTTTTTCAGTATTCTTGACCTCTCTATCTAGTTATAACTTCAGAAAAATTGAACAGATTCGTGTAAGGTTTGACACCGATGGCATTCTCTCTGGAAATCTCTGAATGCTGTATCGTCTCTCTCTATCTATCTACCTAGATAGATGGATAGATAGATAGATAGATAGATAGATAGATAGATAGATAGATAGATACCCCTTTAACAAATTTTTCCTTTTCTCTCTCTCTCTTTCCCCCATCTTGTGCTCATCCATCTGGTTAGATAACTTAGCGTTACAGGCACCGGGGGCACAGGATGACGATATGTAAGTTATGTAGACAGTTCCCACAATTATTCTTGCAGGGTAGTCCACAAATTCATAGGAGTGAGAGGTATTGGGGATTTCCTAAGGACAGAACATTGCAAAACATCCCAGATATGTTCGATAAAGTTCATGTCAGGAGAACTAGATGCCCGAGAAAGGGAAAGAAATTCATAAGGATGTTCTTCAAGCCACTCGGTAGCTACTGTAAACCTATGGGGTCGCACATTATCGTGTTGAAACTGCCTACGTCTTTCAAAATGCATAATGGACAATAATGCATTCAGAGGGCCAGAAAGGATATTAAAGCCCGGCTGACCAGTCAGGGTCGAGTCTGTACACATCAAAGGTCCCATTTCATGTCAACTGAACACGGCCCTTACCCTTACAGAGCTTTCCCCAGCTTGAATAATTCCTTGTAGGGATGAGAAATACATTCATGAAGTTTTCTCCATTCCCGTATACATCCATCCACCCTATGCATTTGGAAATGTGATTCCTCAGACCAGTTAACGTTTTTCCAATCATTAAGAGTCCAATGGCGGCGTTGACGAGTCCTGGGGAAGTGCAGAGCTTTGTGTTGCTGAGTCACCAATAATACACTAGATGATTTGCGTCTCGAAAGCCCACACCGATTAGGTTGCAATACATTGTGAGTAGACTGACACTTGTTGATGTGCCGGCATTCAAATCTGCAGCAATTTGAGGAAATGCTGAAAGTCTATCTTGTGTAACGACTCTTTTCAGGCGTCGATGACCCCGTTCGATCAAACCATTTTTCATGTAGTACCGCTGTCGGAGATTTGAAGTTATATCGGAAATCTCGTATTCGCGGTACACCCTACAAATGGTCTTGAGCTAAAAACCAAATTTACTCTCTACTTAGGAAGTGCTGCATTCCATCTCTAAAGCGCCTACGCTTATTCCCTGTTGAAAATCACTTGAAACTTCATAACCAACCATTATAACAACAAGAATCAATGTAATAGCTTCCTCAGACACCTGTTGCCTTATATACGCATTGATCAGACGCATCGCTGTAGACTCATCTGATTGGTTGAACAGCTCTTTTATTCGCATATGATCTCCTATACCATTTTTCTGACTCTTCAGTGTAGGTTATTGGAAACAAAACGAGATATAAAATACCAATGAGCAGCTAATTTTTTAGAAATATTTTTATACACATATATTAAATTTTCATAAGAATTGTTTTTCTTTTTCTGAACTAAAATTGACTTCAAGCTGTTTAAAAACTCAAAAAATAAAATGCAAACACAATTTTCTTTTAACATTTAAATTAAATCTTTAGTATCAGTTTTATTTCATGATTAACTTACTCAATAATTAAAGCACTTGGAATATTTCAAAAATATATTAAAATAATTAGAACATAATTTTTGACAAAAGTCATTGAAAGGCATATATTTTTCCTTTATCCCCTTTAAATATTTTATTATATTCAACAATACATTATATTATATTCAATATTTATTACGTTCAACAATACTGGCACAGAGGCAGCGCGTCGTATTTGTCGTCGGAGTGTCCCGTATTCGCAGTCCCGATTAGAGCATGACTGTTCTTCTGAGTGCTATCGGTGAGGTTTGTAAATGTGCTCCACTGTAAATAGGGCCTGTACAAGCTAATGTGATAAATGTGTAGCTAGGTCATACTATTGGTTCTATTTCAAAAAAGGGGGTGCTCATTCGGCTTAAAATCACTGACAGTCGTATGCACGGTTGTCCATGGCAAATGGCATTAGTAACAACAGCAACAATAATGCTATTTCATTTGAATTACACAATGGAATCTTATACTTTAATGATTAACCCCTTAACCGGTTTATTTTCCTTACTATATAAAATCATGACACCTTCTAATTTAGGAATAGTTTCTTATTTTCATTCAAATGGAAATCCATGGAATGCTTGGCTGATCTACGTATTCGAAGTCATTTTGCTATTGAATTATAATTGTTATCACTTTAGTGACCGGCAATTTTACACAGAAACTATGTCATGTCACCGGCTACTTTTTTTGTAATTGAATATGAAAGTAAAACGTTCTAAAAAAACTCCATTGAATTTTGTTGAATTGGAACATCAAAAAATTCTTCGCCGATACGTTCCGTCATGGTTGAAATTTTTGGAATTTTACTAAAATTCTAATAAAAATGTAAATACTAGGAAAAGTAATTTTTCTATTATAGAGCGGACAAGACTAAACACGATACGCCAAGTTTTTGCAATGTTCTATATCGCCCTCGGTGTTATAAATTGAAACAGATAATGCAAGTGCAATGACGAATTAACTCGTCACCGGTCAACAACGTTTGGACTTAAAAAGACGAGTTAACTCGTCACCGGTCTGCAAAGTGTTATAAATGATTTATTTTTTGTTTAAAAAAGTCAAAATTCGATAAATAGATGCACGTACGGTGTACGGGCAAACCGGTTAAGGGGTTAAACAATAAAAGGAAACTTTAACATTTTCTCCCATTTTTTATTCCATTCTCTTTAAATATTTATTTTATCGAACAATATATTTTATAATGCTATTTCGGTTAAATAAAAACAACAAAAGGAAACTTGAATATGTTTGCAAATTTTTATTTATTTATTTCAAAATCCATTGTCCGTTTAACCACAGACCGTAACAAATCAATTCCTCCGGGAGACGAGTAACAATAACACCCGAGCATCGCAAAAATAACAAAAGTTTAACAAGCGCGCGCTAACATGGCAAAATTACGAAAACTTTCAAAAGAGTCGAACTACTTTTACGAGCGATGCTGCGAGCAAAAACTAAGTTACATAATTTATCGCAGCTATCAAATTAACTTATCTATTCTTAGCTTAGCAGGGTTCGTTTCGATCTTATTAAAAGCGACATAATATTTCGTTCAAGCAAATTTAATTTTTCCCCCAGAATCCCCTTGAGGCATTATCAACATTTTTGGTGTGGGCGAAACTGTCCATGAAACGCATTTTTGAAAAGAATACTAAAAGAGCTAGAATCGGGCATTCCACCCACACTTTCGAACCTCCTACCAGGTGTCGCTGAAATCAGAGCAACCTGTTGGCTATTACGTTTGCTTAAGGACGGAAATCTTTTCTGTAATTATGCCTCGGAAGGCATATTAAGAAACAAACGATGTTAAAAGGCAGGAATTCGAATTCCCCCCAACCCTCTTCAGGTCTCAAGTTATAAGATTTGTGGGGAGTTATGTCCCGTATTGATTTTTCGTGTGGAACAGGTCTCCCTTTGAAACTCTGTAGTACTCTAGAATCACCTGGCGTTCCTTTATTTTTGATGCTTATATACATATCAAGATCATAAAATAGGTTTAATATTTTTAATATTATAAATAATTTTAATATTATAAATAATTAATTTTTAATATTATAATAATTTATTATAAATAATTTAATATTATAATAATTTAATATTATAAATAATTTATATACAAATATATTTTTAAGTTCTTTGTAGATTCTAAAATCAGTCTGTAATAGAAAGAAGAAAAAAAGACTGCACGTATAAACACAAAAAAAATCGAAATGAAACCTAATGATTTTAGATATGAAAGTATACTTTATCTATTGAGTGCTTTACGTTTTTACCTTGCATTAGTTAGATTATTTTCATTCTTAAATGAATGCCGTACATTAAAAAAACCGAATCATAATTTAAAACAGAAAAAAAAACTCTTAACAAAAATTGTATTGCTTACTTTGAAAATCACAATTGTTTTATTAAAAAAAATATTATCCCTTTTACTGTTCATTTATTGAAAATTTTTATTGCTTTTATTTTTTATTAATTAAAAATTGTAATTACTTTTGTTGCTCACTTATTAAAAATTATTAATGCTTCATTGCTTCTTTATTAAAATTAAAAGTGCTTATTTATCAACTATTTCTAAAAATATTTCTAATTAAAAATTATTATTGTTAATTATTATTTATTGCTTATTTATTAAAAGTTATTATTGATTCTATTGCTTACTAATTAAGAATTATTATTGTTTTTATTGCCTATTTATCAAAAGTTATTATGGTTTTTTTTTTGCTTATTTATTAAAATTTATTATTGATGTTATTATTCATTTATTAAAAATTTTATTACTTTTATTCCTTATATATTAAAAATTATTAATACGTTTATTTCTTATGAATCAAAATTAAAATTATTATTGCTTAGTTCTTAACAATTAGTGCTTCCATTGCTTATTTATTAAAAATTATTATTGCTTTTATTCTTATTTATTAAAATTATAATTATTTTAATTGCTCAATTATTAAAAATTATTATTTCTTTGTTGCTTATTTATTCCAATTAATTTTTAATTTATAAAAATTCTGGTTAATGTTTCAAAAATATTGCTCAAAGATATATATTTTTATCCTCGAAAATATACGTGTGTGTATCTAATAGTCCTAGATCAAGCAATATAGCCCAAGAATACCAGCACTCAAATACACGTTTATCCTTTTTATAAGTGGATAACAAATATTTTATTCAGAAATATGCTTTAATTTTTTTAATTAATTAAAGATTTTAAAAAATTCGATGCAAAGGTTAATATTTATCGCATATTTCAGTCTTTATTCAAAATGGATAAAATAAAGTAATAAATTTTACAAAAATAAGCTACAACCTTGTTGCTAAGTTTATATTATAGGAGATCATTCAAGATTTTAAACAAATGCCAAGTATTGTATCAATCAACAAGAAATAAAAATTTAGCGTCTACGTTGTAAATAAATTTTGAGAAATTAATTATGGAAATGATTTATTTTTCTCTCATTCAATTGAATATAATAAAATTCATTATATAAATTAAATATCATTTAATATATTCAATATTATATTATTAATAAATATTATATAATAATATTCAATTATTCTCCAATATAATTCAATTATTCTCCGTTCTCCAATATAATTGAATTATATTGGAGAACGGAGAATCGTCTGCATTTCTTAAATGATATTAGAATTAAAATCTGTTGCCTTTTTGAACTAAGGTTCTGTATAAAAGTCCAAATTAGTGATTAATAAAAATATTCACTTTCTCTAACTATATCAAATATCATTATTTACTTCATTTAGGCTATTTTTATGTTATATATACATATGTTTATTACTATTAGCAATAATGTCTCGATTAGGCGGTTTATCTTGTATATATGAGCTATGTTCTCCTGAAATATTATAGAATTATTGAATTCGAAGCTGAATTAACATTTAATATAATTGATTAAAAAAAGAAAATGAATAAATAAGAAAATTTAATAAATTTCAAGGAAACGATGATTTCTTGAATGTTCAGATGATGTGAAAAATCATTTATGTACAGTAATATTTTTTTAGTTATTGCTCTAATAAATTGAAATAAATTAATCGATCAATTTGAATTCAGTTAGATAATAAGTATTTCTTTATAATTGTGAAATATTTTCATTTCTTTCTGACAGTATTGAATCATATTTAAAGAAGTCTACTACAGAAGAAACAAACACCAGAAAAATATTTTCTAATAGATTTCAAGTGTATTTCTAACGATTAAGAATTTTTTGAGCTCAGAAAATTCGCCAGTGATATGTAGTTAATACACAAATATGGGTCAGCTTAAAAAAGAGATGGTATATATATTTTTTATTCTTATAAATAATTCTAATTGAAATATTCAAAAATTTAACAGATAAAATCTTAATTCTATTGGGTTGGGGAATAAGTTTATAGCGTTTTTTATATTTATTTTATTTTCCAACGATTTGTTTGCTGTTTTGCAAAGTGTAAGTATTCATTCGATAGAACTCTTTCTGCTCTACAAAACTATGTTAAATGTATTTTGAGTTATTTATTTTCTTTAGTTTTAAGGCTTATAAATGGAATACCCAGGAAGCAAAAATCAATATTTTCGACACCTCCTCTTCTTTGCTTTTCACCGAGGTCAGAAAGCTGCTGAAACAGCTGGGATATTTGCTACGTGTATGGAGAAGGTATCATAGGCGAATCTACAGCACGGAAATGGTTTTCAAAGTTCATGTTTCGTTTGTGGGGTTTCAATGTGTTTGATGGGACTGAGAGGGCATGCTTCACTGGGAAATGCTCGAAAAGAATGCGATGGTTAACAAGAATCTCTACATTGCCCAGCTATTCGACTGAAAAGACCTGATCGACATGGTCAAACCCTACTGCTTCACAACAACTCCAGGCCCCATGTTGCACAAGTCGCCAAAGCTTCAAGAACTCAAATGGGAAGTCCTTCAGCATCCAACGTATTCTCCGGACCTTGCACCGACCGATTACCATCTTTTCCGCTCCCTGTCAAACCATATGAAGGACGTTACCTTCGATAACAAAGAGGTCCTCAAAAACTGCCTCAACAACTTCTTTGCCACCAGGCCAGGCGATGTTTGGCGGAAAGGCATCAACAAATGGGTCGAGAGAGGGGGAGAGGTTGTAAATAGCAACGGCGAATATATAATTGATTAACTTATTGATATAATTAATGGTTTTTGTTTAAATAAAAGTCTTCGGTAAAAACGCTACGAACTTATTCCCCTACCCAATAATATTAATTAAGGAATTCAGATGTTTCCACCCAATAGAAAAAATATAAGATAAATTCTAAATTGCTTCAAAAGATTTCAGTATCCGAAATTTACTGAAATAATTGTTAACGAATATTTAATTTTTTTCAAATATTCTTAAAAAGCAGCAGACAATAAATGTTTAGTTCTAACTGACTGGCACAAATTTTTGGCATTTTCTAAAACTCTTCTAAACTTTCCTGTAATATTACATTGTAACAGACCAGTTGGCATATTAGTTTTATATTTGTTACAATTATAGTAACTCCTTTAACAAAAACAGAATTATGTTGTTGTTACTTATGGCACTTGCCATGGAGAAGCCCCGCTGATACATCAGCAGATTTTAAGCCTAAGTTATGCGTCTCTTATTTTAACAAGTAGCGCCATATAGGTCCAAGAGTACGACTTAGCTAAACACACGTCACAACCCTTTTTAGGGGGCGTGCTTCATTCATGATTCTCAGATCGTAATTTAGACATGGAACAGAGAACGATCACCTCTGACCCAGTACCCCCAGTGATATTACTCACGACCACCAACAGATTTAACGCGCGCCAGCCACCACACACTCAGGGAATCTTTTGACAGGTGAATTTTGAACCCGTAACCTAAAGAGTACGAGTTCAACGCTACCAACCAGGCTATCCCGGAAAAAGAAACTAAATTATATAGTAATAAAATGATTATCTGTGATGCTTCAATATGGAATATTTCATTGATTTTGTCTAAAGATTGAAAAATATGCAAAAACAATAACACAGATGATACAGACTCTACCTTTAAATTCCAATTATACAGTAGATAGATAGATAGATAGATAGATAGATAGATAGATAGATAGATAGATA
>JAOUZG010002382.1:869208-885551 GCA_026289955.1 Argiope argentata | reverse complement strand
TTGCATGATTAATTTAAACTCGGAGAGAGTGCCCCATTACAGAAAAAATCGAACAACCTAAATGCATCAACTGCGGCCAATATGGACATGTAGCCTCATGGCGTGGATGTGAAGGAATGAAGCCCCCTCAAACTCGACAGACCACCACGAACTTCAATAGTAATTTTACATACTTCAGATCCTATGCAAAAGTTGCAAACAATCAAGATCAAAATATCCCAATACCACCAACTCAAACTTCAAACTACTCTACTCCCCAACAGATGGGGCCACTTATCAAGACCGTCACGGAGCTGCAAGACGTTATATCAATCCAGGAAATTATAGAACTACTCCAGTCACTGGTGACCCTGAGCAACCTTTTGAAAGACTCCCCTCAACTTTTATCAATGTTAAGAAATCTTAAACAAGCAAATTCTCCACAAAACCAAATTGAAACTGTTCTGCAAGCCGCTATAAATCCATAGTCTTTTTCACTCCTAGTCTTAGAATAATATTCTGGAATGCCAACGGCATTAATTCCCGCACCTACGAATTGCGGGACTTTATAAATAAGCACAGTCCTGATATTATACTTATTCAAGAGACCCTCCTGAGACCTACTCAATTAATTAAAATTTCCAATTATTCCTCATACGTCAATTATAGGCAAAATCAAGATCCCATAAAATCAAGCGGTGGTACAGCAGTTCTAATCAAAAATACCCTGCCTCATCATGAAATTCCTACTCCACAACTTAATCAAATTGAAGCCACAATTATTTCTCTCAACATTGAAAATTATTCACCTTTCCTAATTGCATCAGTTTACATCCCCCCGTGTTCAGACAACAAGGACTTTATTCTGGACCTAAAAAAACATCTTAATATTAGAAAACCAATGTTTGCTCGCCGGAGACTTCAACGCACATCACATCAGCTGGGGTTCAAACAAAAACACAACTAGAGGTAAAAACTTAAATGAATTCGTTAATAAAAATAACCTTGAAATCTTTGCTCCACCCACCCCACAAGATTCGGCATCTATTCCGCTTCTTTTATCGACCTCGCAATTACTAAAATCAGTTTATTTCCTTATGATATCTCGTCGGTACCGGAACTTAGTTCAGATCACAACCCAGTTGTTTTAAATTTTTACTTTAACTTTAAAACCCCCACTAATAACAATAAAATTAAAACAAACTGGAAAAAACTCAAAAAAGATGTTTTAAACAATACAGATCTAAACTCAACTGCAAAAAACACTCATGAATTAGAAAATTTAATTTCTGACTTTTCAAATTCATATATCAACTCTTTTAATAAAAATTCCAAATCAATTGATCCCGAAACACAATACATTAATAACGAAGTTAAAAAAAACTTTTCAAACTCCGTAATGCAGCTAGGAAAAAATGGCAATCCACTCGCGATCCAGCTCACAAGAAACAATACAATCAACTAAAAAGAAAAACGGAAAAAACTAAAAAACTTGCGATCCAAAAAGATTGGAATGATAAACTAACAACTCTACAACCTAATGATAACTCACTCTGGAACACAGCAAAAAACATGAGGAAAAAACACACAAAGATTTCAGCCCTCAACGGCCAAGCCGGCAAAGCATATTCAAACGCTGATAAAGCGGAAACCTTAGCACAAAGCTTGGAGCAACAATTCACTTTAAACGATATGCACAACGTAAACACAGAAACCACAGTACACAACACTATTCAAAAATTCTTCACAACTGAACCCCCAAACATTATTGATTTCTACAAAACCATCAAAAAACTGAACCCAAACAAATCGCCAGGTATTGATGGAATTTCTAATAAAATCATTAAAAATCTACCACTAATAACCCTACTAAAATTCTACCACATCCTCTCACTCATATTCAAATTTAAATTCTTTCCTGCAGCTTGGAAAACAGCGGTTGTGAATCCTATTCTCAAACCCGGCAAAGATGCTACTATTCCCTCCAATTACAGACCCATTTCTCTATTACCTAACTTCAGTAAAATCACTGAACATTTTATTCTGGAAAAATTAAACAAGCACTTAAATGATAATAATATTTTAATCCCTTATCAATTTGGGTTCAGACCCAAACTCTCTACCACCCACCAGCTCCTCAGAGCAGTCGAATTTATTTCATCAGGGTTTGAGAAAAGAGAACACACAGGTGCTGTTTTCCTCGATATTCAAAAAGCCTTCGATAGAGTGTGGCTAGAAGGACTTGTGTACAAATTAATATGCTACAAGACTCCCCCTCCTCTCATTCAAATCATAGCATCCTTCTTGTTTAACAGGAAATTCACGGTCAGAGTCAATGCCTCACTCTCCAAACTTCGCTCCATTCAGGCAGGTGTGCCACAAGGGGCAAAACTGTCCCCCACACTTTACTCCATATACATCAACGATATTCCGCAACATATTAACACTAAACTCTGTATTTTCACAGATGATACAGCTTTGCTGGCAAAAAACAGAAATACCAGATACATCACTCATGCATTAAACAAACATATACAAAGCCTTGAAGTCTGGTTCAACGAGTGGAAAATAGCCATAAACGTATCGAAAACCGAAGCTGTTTTCTTCACGAAGAGAAATAAAAAATCAAAATTCAACATTAAAATTAATAACACAATAGTCCCCTGGTCTCTGGAAGCAAAATACCTTGGCATTATTATGGATAAAAGTTTAACCTGGAAAGCACACATTAATTTTATTAAATCCAAATTCCGAGATAATTCGCATAAGCTTTACCCCCTAATAGCTCGGAATTAGGGGGAAAATAAAGTGCTTATTTATACTGCTATTCTCAGACCTGTTTTAACATATTCAAACCCTGTTTGGGCTTATGCTGGAAGAAGCAATCTTAATATCATTGACAGGTGCCAAAACATTATTCTCAGACAAATCACAAAAGCAAAATGGTTCATGAGGAACGACGATATCCGACACGCTCTAAATCTTCCATCATTAAGAGATTTTATTAAAAAAATCGCCACTAAATTCTTCAATGACCTGGAAATTATTGACAACCCAGCTATAGAAGAAATAGAAAATTACACAGCAAACCCTAACAGCAGGAGACCCAGATTTATTTTACTTTAGTTTTAACTTTAATTTTTTGTCTAATTTGCATTATCACTCCATTTTTGTTCATCCCAAATCATATCAAAAATCAGATTTTTCTTCTAAAATTCCCATGGGTTTTCTAGCAATTTAAATTGGTTAATCCCTCAATCCTTCATACCCCATCCTCCACGCACCCTCTCTAGAGGAATCTTGAGAGAACTCACCTCGCCTCAAGCTGCACCTACAACGTACCGAGAAACTGCTATCCGACACGCCCGCCTTCATTCAACCAACCTCAATGGTCGAGCTGCCATCGTGCTCATTACTACTGCAAGCTCATCCCGGAAAATGTCCCGCACTTCAGAACAAACCACGTAACTCTGGACTTTAAGTTTTGCCGATGGGGGATGGCGCCCTTCGGGCGTCGGGGCCCCTAACCATATTCCTTGTATCCTTGTAATTTAAACTCGGCACATAGTTCCTACTCTGAGCTTTTAAATCTGTGGAAAAGTTTTGTATTCAATCGGACAAGGGAAAAAACCATTATCACAAAATGCTCACTTGATACTCTCTAGACTAGACTACACAAAAAGCATGATACACCAATGATGGAAACCAATTACCAAACCACTTTCATTTTGGTACTTAGTAGTCAAATAATGCCGTTTCACTTATACTTTTTCCTCGGTAAGAATTCAGGCTCTGGTCCTAGCATTCACTTACTTTAAAATTTGATTCAACTATATAATTTTACGGATAAAGAGAAGGTGGTACATAGTTCCTACAATGAACTTTAACATCCGTGGCAAACTTTTGGACTCAATCGGATAAGGAAAAGGCCATTACCACAAAAGGCTCACTTGATACTCTCTAGACTAGACTACACAAAAAGCATGATACACCAATGATGGAAACCAATTACCAAACCACTTTCGTTTTTACATTTAGAAGTCATATAAAGCCGTTTCACTTATTCTTTTTCCTCGGTAAGGATTCAGACACTTGTCCTAACAACTCTGACTTGAAAATTTTGTTCAAAATATATCATTTTATGGATAAAGAGAAGGTGGCACATAGTTCCGACACTGAACTTTTAAATCTGTGGCAAACTTTTGGACTCAATTGGATAAAGGGCATGTTGGCTTAACAAACACACACACAAAATGCTCACAAAGGTTATCCCAAAATGCTCACTTGATACTAGACTAGACTACACAAAAAGCAAGATATACCGTTGATGGAAATCAATTGTTAAACCACTTCCGTTTTTACATTCAAAAGTCATATAAAGCCGTTTCACTTATTCTTATTGTTCGATAAAAATTCAGGCACTAGTTCCAGAATAAAATTTGATTCAACTGTATAACTTTATGGATAAAGAGAAGATGGTACATAGTTCCTACGTTGAACTTTTAAATCTGTGGCAAACTTTTGGTCTCAACCTGATAAAGGAAATGCTTGCTTGACAAACACACACACAAAATGCTCACAAATGTTATTAAAAAATGCTCACTTGATATCCTCAAGGCTAGACTACACAAAAAGCAAGATACATCATTGATGGAAATTAAATTCTAAAACACTTTCGTTTTTACCTTTAGAAGTCATAGAACTCCGTTTCACTTAATCTTTTTGTTCGATAAGAGCTCAGGCACTAGTCCTAGCAATTACTGACTTTAAAATTTGATTCAGAAGTATAATTTTATGGATAAAGAGAAGGTGGTGCATAGTCCCTACGCTGAACTTTTAGGTCTGTAGCAAACTTTTGAACTCAATCGGATAAGGGAAAAGCTCTCTTGACAAACATAAACACAAAATGCTCATTTGATACCTTCTAGACTAGACTAGACTACACAAAAAGCATGATACACCATTGATGGAAACCAATTACCAAACCACTTTCATTTTTACATTTAATAGTCATATAACGTCATTTCACTTATTCTTTTCGTTCGATAAGAATTGCGGCACTAGCTCTAGCAATGACTGACTTTAAAACTTGATTCGGAAGCTTAATATTATGGATAAACAGAATGTGGTATATAGTTCCGCAACTCAACTTTTAAATCTGTGGCAAGCATTTGGATTAAATCGGAAAAAGGAAATGCTCACTTGACAAACACAAAATGCTTACAAATGTTAACACCAAATGCTCACTTGATACTTTCAAGACTAGACTACACAAAAAGCAAGATATCTATTGCTAAACCACTTTCGATTTTACATTTAGAAGTCATATAATACCGTTTCACTTATTCTTTTTGTTCGAAAAGAATTCAGGCACTAGTCCTAGTAATCCCCGACTTTAAAATTTGATTCAAAAGTGTAATTGTATGGATAAAGAGAAGGTGGTACATTGTTTATACGTTGAACTTTTAAATCTGTGGCAAACTTTTGGACTCAATCGGATAAAGGAAATGCTCGCTAGACAAACACTCACAAATGTTATCACAAAATGATCACTTGATACCCTCTAGACCAGAGGTTCTCAAAAGATGGGTCGCGACCCCCAGGGGGATGTGTCCAGGAGGGTCGCGAGATGTGGAAGAAAAGTTTAAAAAGAATTAATTTATTGCTGTTGTTTTCATTAAAAAAAGAGTACACGTAAAGCTTTTAATAAACATACAAGTTGGTTTTTGTGTTCTATTAGCTAATAGGATACATGAGCTTGTTTGGAATTAACCAATTTTTTTAATGTCTGGAATGAGCTTTGTAACACACAAAACTATGTCCTTTTCCAGTGTCAAATGATTTCTTGATTTTGTTTTTAAATGTATTGTTATCTAGAATCCTTGTTCACAGTTGTCATATGTAAAAAAGGGCATCAAAGTTTTTAATGCTGTTGTGGACAGTTCTGGGTATTCCGTTTTTATACGTATCCAAAATTTGTCGATATAAGCTATGTTAAAAGTTTCTTTAGCTGACTGATCACTTGAAATTTCTATCAGTGGATTATGATGGCGGATACATAGCTCAGCTTTTGTTACGGCCTGCTCACTGAAAGGATTGACTATCCAGAAAACCCCACTCATTTTCTTAACTGGAATGTAATCTGTAAACTGTTCAATCAAAGTTTCGAGATGAGATGATACTAGTAAGGAGAAAGATGAAGTGTCAAGGGATGTGGCGCCAATACCCGACACATACTCTACGAACTCTTGATTACGTGTAACATTTTCAAAATCTCTGTCTAAACTTTAGACAGAGTTAAAACTTTGGGGGGTCGCAAAAATACTTAGTCTAAAAAGGTAGTCGCAATGTCTACAAGTTTGAGAACCCCTGCTCTAGACTAGACTATAAAAAAATGCAAGATGCACCATTGATGAAAACCAATTGCCAAACCACTTTCGTTATTATCATTTCGTTATTTTACTTATTCTTTTCGTTCGATAAGAATTCAGGCACAGGTCCTAGCAAGTAATTACTTTAAAATTTGACAAATGCTTTTTTTATTAATTTAAAATAAAATGTTAGAATCACATGATTGGTCAAAACAACTTTTTTTGTTTTATCATCAACATATCAAGGCGATACGCGCCCATCGAAGCAGCACAATGCAATTCCGTCATAAATCGATATCTTGCCGCGTTTTTATCTGAGTATAATGTTTTTGGAAAACCCCTGAATACAACGGTAACACTGGTGCTTTGTCAGAATATAACATACATGGAAGCCATTATACTCTGAATATAACAATATCCATTCCCAACAAACCGGGATTTCCTCATTCAAAGTTATTGCAGAGTGTGTGGAGGAACAAACTGGTGCTGGGGAAAAGAGGAAGGGATCTACCCGCTAAAATCATAGTACGTTTTTTTTTATTTAAGTTATAAAATAGAAAGGGGAAACAAAGAACCCTTGAGTTTGAATTTCCCCTCTCCTTGAGTAGTAAAATGTGTATATTTTGCAAGATGTTTATGAATGTTGTAAAATCGAAACAAATGCAAAAGCTACAAGCTCACACATCAAAAAATAATACAAAAATGTGTATGTATCATCAATGAAAAGGCAAATTAATTATGTTTTCGGTAAATGATAAAGCAGCAGAAAAGTGAAAATAGAAAATCAATCAATTTGGTTTGAAAAAAAAACATAATAACTAAAAACTTTCACAAAATATTCTTTCAAAAAAAGTATCCTTAAATGTATTAAAGATATATCTGATTGCTTAAATTTCATTATGATTACTATTTAAATATCGATAAGTAAATAAGTAACGTAACAAAACAGCAGTAACGTAAAAACAAAAAATCGATAGAAGGAATTTGGTTTGAAAAAAAAAGTATAATCAATAAAAAATCTCGCAAAATATTCTTTTAAAAGATCCTCCTTAAATGTATTAAAGATATCTCAGATTGCTTAACTTTCATTATGATTAATATCTAAATATCGATTAGTAAAAAAGTAACGAAACGAAACAGCAGTAACGCAAAAACAAAAAATCGAAACGAGGATTTTGGTTTGAAAAAAGCATAATAACTAAAAACTTTCACAAAATATTCTTTTAAAAAATTATCCTTAAATGTATTAAAGATATCTCTCATATTACTCAAATTTTATAATAATTAATATCTAAATATCGCTCAGTGAATAAGTAACCTAACAAAACACCATTAATTTAAAAATAGAAAATCAAAAGGGAGAATTTGGTTTGCAAAGAAAAAACATAACAATTAAAATCCCTCACAAAAGATTCTTAAAAAATTATCCATAAATGTGTCAAAGATATCTCATAGATTGCCCAAATTTTCTTATGATTAATATCTAAATATAGCTCAGCGAATAAGTAACGTAAAAATAGAAAATTCAAAAAGAGAAATTTGGTCTCACAAAGCAAAAAATGTAATAACTAAAAACACTACATAAAATTCTTTAAAAAATTATCCATAAATGTGTTAAAGATATCTATTAGATTGCCCAAATTCCCTTATGATTAATATCTAAATATCGATCAGCGAATAAGTAACGTAAAAATAGAAAATTCGAAAGGAGGAATTTGGTTTGCAAAGAAAAAAACATAATAATTTAAAGCACTTCAAAAAATTATCCATAAATATATTAAAGATCTCTATTAGATTGCCCAAATTTCCTTATAATTAATATCTAAATATCACTCAGCGAATAAATAACGTAAAAATAGAAAATAGATAGGAGGAATATGGTTTGCAAAGAAAAAAACATAACAATTAAAAACAGTTCTAAAAAATATCCATAAATGTATTAAAGATATCTATTAGATTGCCCAAATTTCCTTATTATCAATATCTAGATATCGCTCAGTGAATAGGTAACGTAACAAAATAGCAGTAACGTACAAATAGAAAGTCGAAAAGAAGAACTGGTTTTTGAAAAGAAAAAAAAACTAAAAACACAATAACATTCTTTAAAAATTATCCTTAAATGCATTAAAGATATCTCTCAGATTTCTTAAATTATATAATGATTAATATCTAATGATCGCTTAGTGAATAAGTGACGTATCAAAACAGCAGTAACGTAAAAATAAAAAATCGAGAGGAATTTGTTTTGTAAAGAGAAAACACTCGCAAAATATTCTTTTAAAAAATTATTCTTAAATGTATTGAAGATATCTCTCTGATTTCTCAAATTTTATAATGATTAATATTTTTTAATTAAGTAACATAAATATAAATTAAAAAAAGAATTTACAAAATACATTACACAATCCTTATTGTTCAATTGAAATTACGGATCAATCCGTATTCGAAAATAAAAAGTATAAACTAATCTTGATTATTAAACAGAAAATACTGACTAGTCTTTAGTAGTGAAGAGAAAACAAGACTAATGTTTACTATTAAATAGAAAAATACAAATCAATAAAAATCGATTCTTATTAGTAAATAGAAAGAATAAACCAATACTTATTAGTAAATAAAAATAACATATCAATCATTATTAGTAAATATTTTATTTTAATAAGTGAATGTGCGCGCATGCGTACGACGGCACTATAACACATTCTGGACACTATTGGACTAGAGCAGCGAAATTTAAAAAAAGATATGCTTGTAAAACAGAAAATCTTGAAATATGCACTTTAATCGGCTTTTTTTATTTAATTTCGAATTTCAATTATATAAAAATTAAGCAAAATTTTGATTTTTTTCCTTTGATAACTGCAGTATATAGTATCCCAAACAAAAAAATTTTTTTTAATTCAACTTCAATTTAGTAGACAAATTCTCACCGGTTATAGCAAAAATTGTTCCAAGAAACTTCGCTCAAATTCTTCTTATCTTAAATCGACCGACTGACTAATCACTGATATCTTCTCTCGATGTTTCATAAGCTCCATTACTAGCATTGAATGTTCTAGAACAAACGCTGGAACTCATGTCCAAATGTATCTATCGCCAAGATTATCTTTGTCAACTACATTTCCAAACGATCGCCAAATTCGTCACCAAGAATGTGAATCATTTATTCGATATCTTTCAGCAGACATTACAGTTTTTGTAAGGCTATCTTCCTTAAAACGAAAAACACTTACTCAGAAAACCAATTTTACAAATATTTTTAAGGTAAGAGTCTGGTGAAACTCCGTGAGAAAAATTAAAATTTCCAACATCGAAACAAGCAATCTGATCTAGTTCTATGGTAAGTAAGACTTATTTTCCCCAGACTCAAGTTTAGAATGATTTGTTTTTTCGATATCCCAAATATCCATTCTCAAAAAAAAAAAAATTAAACTTTGTCTCATATTTCACGAGTTTACTCTTCCTCACTAAACATATGTGTATAGTTGTTTACTGATATATTGTGAATTGTAATGCGAAATTTAAAGTGCTTTTTGTTTCTGTGGTTGTTTTTCAACGAATCTTTCCGTGTAACCCAATTAACTGACAAGCAATCCTTGAGGTTCTGATACATCGGTGGAAAAAAAAGAATGTAAAGTACTAAGAAACATGTTCAAAATAAATGGACGAGGTGAATATCTATGAAAATAAGTCAGTTCAAATGTCTAACTTAAGTTTAAAATCGCCATTTTTTTAGAATTTCTTATAAAATTGTATATAAGTATAAATTATCTAGGCGAACCGAAATAGAAATCCTTAAAATTAAAATCAATTTGTAAAGATATGCTTATGAAATTACGGATAAGTTTAAGTCATCTGGGAGAACATGAGGTAATAATCATTAAAATGCAAATCATTTTGTTGAGGATGCTTATGGATTTATACATAAGTATAAATATCTGGGTGAACACGACATAGAGTCATTAAAATTTAAATCCTTTTTAATGATGCTTATGAAATTATACATAAGCAAAAGTTATCTGGGCGAACAAGATTCATCGTCATTAAAATTTAAATCGTTTTGTTTAGGAATGCTATGAAGTTATACATAACAATAAATTATCTGGTAGAACACAACTGACAGTCATTAAAATCTAAAATATACTTATGAAATTATACATAAGCATAAGTAATCTGGGAGAACATGAGTGATAATCATTAAAATGCAAATCATTTTATACTTATAAAATTATACATAAGCATAAGTTATCTGGGAGAACATGAGTGATAATCATTAAAATTTAAATCATTTTGTTGAGAATGCTTATGAAGTTGTACATAAGTATAAATTATCTGGGAGAACATGAGTAATGATCAATAAAATGTAAAAGGTAAAAGGAAAATATACATAAGCATTAGTTATTAAGATGAAGAAGTATGATCGTCATAGGCGGTTATATATACAAACAAATATAGAAACCAAATAAAAACCTAATTTTTAAAATCTTAAAAATGCAGAATGTTTCTGGGAAAACGGTAAAAATACATTTATAATATTTTTTGGAAATCAATTTCACAAAATTATTATATAAATTTAAGAATCCTTGTGAAAAGATAACTTTCTTACTTAAATGGAAATATGACCAAATTTTGCATTTCGAGATACACCTCTATGAAATTTTTTTTCTAGAAGGTTAAAGGCCTCCATTTTTATAATTACTTTCCCATTAAGAATCGTCTAACTTTTCAACAGGATAAAAAGGAATAAATTGAACATTTAAAAGCAAGCGATGCGATTACATTTTCGACTCTAATCCTCTAAAATTATACATAAAATAAAATAAAAATCTCTTAATCTGAACACATAAATTTAGAAAGAAAAAATATTAGCAAATTTATGCGCTTTATCTAAAGCACGATATCGAAATTTCTTTTTTTTAAAAAAATGTTTTACCTGTAAAATACAACAGTTTCTTATTAAAATAACTTTAGTTTTAAGGACAATATTTTCAAATTATTGAGCTTTCTTTATTTAATTGGCGATTATTACTGCATTAAAATTCTGTTTAGAGAAATATCTGCACAATCTCAAGGGAAATCAATTTCTACTTAATAAAACTCTCCAGAAATGCTCCTTAATTCTTCTTTGTTTTAACCTTATTAGCGGCACAAAGAATATAAAGCAAATCAGCTATTTTTGGATCTGCATAAAAAAAGGATCGGGCTTATAAGTTCTTCCGATCGCGATCCAAAAATAAATGCGAAATTAACTGTTGCTTCCGTTCTGGAATATTCCTTTTTTTTCCCTTAAATTAACTTCCAATTACTAGATAATTGTTTTAATACTACTCCGATTCTCTGAAAAATGTCTTTGATATTAATGATATTCTTGCCAACATTTAATTTTGGAAAAAAAGTTACGCTTTGAAAATTTGTCTGTGATTTTCAAATAATTAGTTTTGAATTGAATTAATTTGTTTGCTTTGTTTTGCTAGAATTATAAATTGATTTCCTTTCTTTCAATTTGCTTAACAAATCAGAAAACGGAAATGTATTAATGTAAATCTAGAGTATGTATGTATGAAATTCTACGTAGTATGAATGTATGAATGAAATCATGAAATCATACTTATTTAGTATGTGTATGCATGCATATATGTATAAAATCATACGTATTCGCATGTGTAGGCTTGTATGTATAAAACTACACATATTTTGTATGTATATACGTGCATGCATATATGCATGTTATTATATGTATTCGCATGTGTATGAGTGTGTGTATGAAAACAAACATATTTTGTAGGTATATGCCTGCATTATGTATAAATACACACATTTTTGTAGGTATATACATGCATTCATGTATGAAATTATATATATTTTGTATGTATGTATGTATGTATGTATGTATGTATGTATGTATGTATGTATGTATGTATGTATGTATGTATGTATGTATGTATGTATGTATGTATGTATGTATGTATGTATGTAAGCAGAGGTAGAGTTGTGGCCAAAATCAGCAAGAAGACAGGTTGAGTTTTTAAGTTCGCTTTATTCTATCACGGGAAGCAGGTATGTACAATAAGAAGCGAAAAGAACAACACAAAAGGAAATGAGAAATATCTAATTAGAATTTTATTCCTGTGAATATATACTGCGAGATTTTAATAGGGATTTTCTACACTCATCAATCACAAGTAAGGGATTCATAGGGATCTTTTAAAAGGATGTGCTTCGATGGACAGTATATTATCCCTTTACTCGGAGTGTGGGAATCTGTAGACTTTTAACCGACTCAGCAATTTTACATCGTTTCTGCTGCATTAATTAAATAGAAATAATGTTGTGGGCTCAGGAAATAAGATAATATTTTAGAATGAAGTTAATATGGGCTAATTTAAGAATCGAGATAATCAATTCTTCAAGAATGAATTATATCGAGAAAAATTTTAAATAAAGAATTTACTAGCTCACTAGTAGGTCACTAATGAAGAATGAAATGAATTCTAATAGAGACCATTTCGGTCTATAACACTTTTACAAAAAAGCCATCCATAATGCTAAATGTCTTTTATCCCTTGCGATTAAAGCTTTATGTCTGATTAAAGTCTTGAATTGTTCTATTTGCGTCTTAATTATGTTAATTTTCGATTACCATAAGTAAGAATGTACTTAAACATTGATGGTAAGTTTATAAATTTGTAATGTTCTATTATATTTTCATTTCTGAATACTTCAGCAAGATTATACCAGGAATACCTAAGACATCATTTCTGCAATGAGGATGTTGACTAGTTGTTATTTCTTTCTTGATTCTTAAAACGAAAATTATCACAAGAATGTCTCCTTCATTAATTCTTAAAGCTAGATACCAAGAATGCCTCTTTCCACAATTGTTTTTGAAAGAATAAGGATATATATTCTCTAATTTTTCTAAAAAGGGATCAAACCAATAAAGCCTTCTTCATTAATTCTTGAAGAGAGAATTACACCATGAATAGCTCCTCCATAAATATTCTTGAGAGACTAAATGTGTTATATTCACCAATTCTTCAAAAAAATTAGAATTAGAATGCCTCCTTCATTAATTCTTAAAACCAGAATTTTACCGAGAATGCCACTTTCATAAATGTTTTGAAAGAATAAGATCTTATATCACTTATACTTTTAAAAATGAATTAAACCAAGAAAACCTATTTCATTAATTCTTGAAGTGAAACTCATACCAGGGATACCTGTTTCACAAATATTCTTGAGAAACTAAAAGTGATGTATTCACCAATTCTTCAAAAAAAATAATTAGATTAAGAATGCCTCCTTCATTAATTCTTAAAACTAGGATTATACCAAGAATGCCTTTTTCACAAATGTTCTTGACAAATAAGGGTTTATATTCACTAATTCTTCTAAAAAGGAGTCAAACTAAGTAAGTCAACTTCATTAATTCTTTACGTGAGAATTATACAGGAGTGCTTCCTTTCAAAATATCCTACAGATACTAAGAATGGTATATTCGTCAATTCTTCAAAAAATAATTAGACTATGAATGCCACCTTCATTAATTCTTAAAGCGAGAATTATACCGTGAGTGCCTCCTTCATGAATATTCTTGAAAGATTAGGTATGTCGCCAGATCTTCTAAAAATAGGATTAGAGTAAGAATACCTAATTCTTGAAAAGAGAATTATACCAAGAATGCCTCCTTCATGGATATTCTTAAAAAATTAGAATGTTACATTCGTCAATTCTTCATAAAATAATTAGATAAAGAATGCCTCCTTCATCTATTACACCCAAGAAAAATGCATTTTAGATATGGGTAACATAATGCTCAATAAGAAAGTGCAATCCAGGTATATTTCTTAAAAATTTTAACTAATTAAAAACTAAGCACAATTTTAATGATTACTCCCGAAAACATTGTAGTTCAGAATTGATTTTAACATGTTTTAAATGTTAAAAAATGTCTTTTATTTATACTAGATTGACTCCCATGTTAATTTTTTTCTATATTTTTTTGAAAAAGTAGTAATGCAAATTGTATAACATATTGTTCATCTCATAAATTGAGCAAGATTTTTATCATATCAGAACATAATATTGTTTTTAGGAGGAGGTTTTTGACGTAAAAAAAAATCAGTAGGTGAAAAATAAAAATTTTATCATGTGACGAGCATTACAAAATACTAGCTTTCAATAACGCGTTGCCATTACGTTTACAAAAGTCCTGATTAAAAAAATAAGTTAATGACTACAGCAAATAAAACCTAGAAAAATATCATTTTGGGAACATGATTATATGAAATGACATAAATAGGAAATGTGATATTTTTTTAACAATCAATGCGAAACAAAGCTTTTTTGGATCGTTTGCAATACTAAAGTGACCAATTCAATGAAACAATGAAAAGGAATAAAAATATAATATAACTTGACCGAGCACGTGGTGCTTGGCCGTTCAAGAAATTATGTTCTGACATCATACATTGAAATATGCATGGTAGATTTCATTTTGATCTTTATTTTATTTTATTTTCAAAAGAAAGTTTTATTAAAACTTAAATCGTTTTCATTTTTTTCAAAAATTCAATCGCAGAATTTTCTTTCATTTGTGAAAACTAAGAAAGAAGGATACTGTCAAATATCTTTATGACATATAAGGTGTAAGAAAGTGAAATAAGGTGAAAGTTAGAAAATAAATGAACTGGGCAGTTTCATTTTTAAAAGAAATTTAAATTGACTACAATAGAATGCTTCATATACAGAATCAATAGAACAAATATAAAGCTATTGTAATAATTCGATTTAATTGTTTGTAACAAAGTTGCTTTTAAAAATATTTTATTGAAATAATTTTAAATTATCATGTTGTATATAAGAGAGTTGATTGAAATCAAAAACAATCAACATTTATAACGGGACATATGGCTTAAGATGGGTAGTTTACAATAATTTTGGAGATAAAATGTGTGTTTTTTAATTGCTACTATTAGTTCACACTCTCCCTATATTTATACATCTTGTTTAAATTGTCAATCGTTAATAAAATACCTTTTATTCATCCTCTCAAGTTGAATTACATTTTTTAAACTCGTAGTGGATTACACTCGATGTTAATACAGTTTTCTCAAATATTAATTCATCGATTATATTTAATAAATTTTTAACACTTTTAGTAGATTTTTAGCAGGTTGTAATGGAAATTGAAATCAACAGGCAGTAAGCTCAATCTGTAAAATGCGAGGGATTCAGTATTTTTCGTGAGTAGGTGAAGAATATGAGTTTAACTCTTGCGAAAATCAATCATTTTTTGTAATTATTTAATGGAATCAATTGTTATTATTTAATAAAAAGTAAACTAACATAATTATTTTCTTTGTTGGCCTAAGTAGCAACTTAGTTATTTTTTTGTATTATTTGTTCTATCTCAAATGAATTGAAGCAAAAATAGTTTATATTTAGAGGATACACCTATTTCTGTCAGCTCATACAATAGTAAAGCAAATATTTACCCATCGCAGTCCTGGAGAAATAACAGATTGCTTATTTTCAGAAAAGATTTCTAGTTATCTTGTTGTCAGAATCAAAGCTGGCAATTCTAAAATAATATGAAATAAAATCGAAGAATTATATCCAGGTACACACACTAAAGCTCAAAGTTTATTGATCCGACCTGCAAAACGCTAGCCACGTTATATATTTACGACAACATCCATACTTTTTCGTTAAGCTTCCATTCCCTGTGTATCCCATTAATACAGAGATGCAATGGATGATCTTTTTTTTTACCTCTTAGACGCAAAAGTCAAGCAAGATAATGGCAAATGAGCAAATGTCAATAGCGTCTTGAAATGGAACTCCATCTGAGAAGGAACAGTAAGCTATTCGGATGCTCTTTTTGCAGCATTCTGGAACATTCTTTATATTGCAACCGGTTTAATCGAGACTGTATTTGGATTTATAAATGTAACTTTACGGATACCGATTCTCAAAATAGACCAGTAGGTT